>CAMZMU010000106.1:33705077-33991907 GCA_947311845.1 Poa pratensis | reverse complement strand
AAACCAGTAAGTTGTTTAACAAAAATACTAGCTCTACTTTATGTTATCATATTATGTATAAGGAGATATTGGTCATGCGCTTATAGCTAAATAACGACATTTTCCTTTACGTTGTGTATAGGTAGCTAGAATCCTATCTGGTGATTCTAGAAAATGACTTTTTTTTTATGTGTGCAAATTGGTCTTCTCTGTGAGAAAAGGGCCAATCGTAGTCTCAACGGGAAAATGAGGCATCATATCGTCACATCAAATATGATGGGAGGGGGAACAATCTTTACAGTCATGACCATCCATTTCTCCTTTAATTCATATTGTGTTATATATATGGATGGAGAAGAAAATCATGCATGGCTAGCTATATGCAGAAAAGATGTCTTGATAACACTCATGGAGCTTTCATGGACACTGTACTAGTAGACTTCCTCTTAAAGGAAGTGGGGTATGGCATATTTGACAGCGAATGACAAAGAAAATAAAGTGCTGCCTACAAAAATAAGCATGTTGTGGTCGAATGGGAAATCAAGGATGTTGATACATAGAGCCATGCTACATAAAGGAGATTTTGATTTCTCTAGCTCGAAGACCTTAATAAAAAAAATATATGCGTCTCTGAAATTTCAACGTACTTAGAATTTTTCTGAGAAGGTTAGCAACTGCAACTCCCACCAAAGAATTAGATGCATGTGTATATATGGAATTATCTCTATAAGAATCACGTCAACCGTGTCCTGAAGAATGCCCCACGCATAAAAAAGGGACCTTGGGCACAAAAAATGGTTAAATCTGGATGATGAGAGAGTCGAACATCCATAAGGTGTGATTCGTTAGGGTAGTTAGGTGGGTAGGCTACATTGTTGACAACAGCGGTATCGGCATAAGATATATGTACTCCATCCGATTGGAAATGGTTGGGATAGATTTGTCAAAATATGGATGTATCTATGCACTAAAATAAGTTTAGATACATCCTTAAACAAATATGTGCCAATCATTTCCAGAGGGACTAATACTTTTTCGAGTTGCATCTATATTGGAAATTGTTCAAGTTAGGATTAGCTAATGGGACCCGTTTTCTTTTCTTTTCAGGTAAATAGTAGGAGAGGTTACTTTTTTTTTTCAAACTAGATGATTCATGTGCATTGCTACGCGTAAACCTCCACGCCCACGCCTCTACTGATCTTCCTGTTTGCCCATGTGTGTTTTCCGTGAGCTGTGTTTTTATTGGGAGTGTGGAAAAGGAATATAATTATGGTGAGTTGGTGGAAAAAGGAAAATAATTATGGTGATTGCTTGAAAGTGCAGATTTGTTTTGTAAATTATGTCGATGAATGATCAATGTTGAAAAAAGAAAGGTAACTAACGTGGGAGGAGGGACGTGTGTGATGATAGATGAATGATCATTCTTATCATGAAGGCTACAAAATCTGACATTATCGTGTATATACGTTTGAAAACACTATAATTATTCTCTAGTGATCATCAAGAGAAAAAGGTGAAGATCTACCACACTAACTTTTGTGAGAAGGGCCAGCAAGGTTACTCACACATGCTCATCAGCAGATTCTTTGATACATAGACTGGAGCTCCTTTGTTTTTCTAATGTGCTACTGCGTCTGTTCCAAATTAAGTGTCGCTGATGTAATACAATTTTTTTACTGCGTCAGCCACACTTAATTGGGAACGGAGCGAGTACCACCGTAGATTCAAATATATAAATCTGTATATCTGGTAGGACATGGTGTTTCGGGTCGTAGCTCTAGATGCTCCGTTATGTGAAATATTTTTAAATACATTTTAAAATGTCAAAAAAATTAAACAAAAAATTCGGATATACACCTGCATATTGTATGTTCGAACAAAAAGTTTTGTTAAAAATGACATTTTTGTTGCCTGGTAAATAAGACAAATAAATTTTTCGTGAAAATTTATTTTGGATTGACCACCGAACTTTGTCTTTTTACACAGGCCACAAAAAAGACATTTTTTCGTGAAACTTTTATTCGAACATAGAATATACGGGCGTATATCCAAAAAATTTGTTTAGAATTTTTGCATTTTAAAATATCATTTTTTTACTGTGGGTACATCTACATATATGAACCGAAGATGATTTCCCATACATGGTACCTTTATACTGTATGGGTAGGTCTGTATTAATCGTCCATCGGATTCTCAACATCACCCCCACGCGTACAGTACCGGTTTTGCCATGCCCCTAGTCCCGTAGGATGTAATGCATGCATGGATTCATGTCCCCTTCCACGGAGACGGAGCAACACGATAGAGTGAGTGAGAGTGCGAGAGAGACCAATACAGAACCTGGCCAGCTGCATGGTAGAGCTGACCTGATCTGACAAACACAGAAGTGTTCCTGGGGTAATGCATTAACTTGGACTTGGGGCTCTGGATCGGCGACTGTGCGCAGAATGGACGGAGGTGGACTGGTGCTAGAGGCTTCACCTTCAAAGCCCGGCCATGTCTCCCTGCTTGTTCCAGTTGACCGCCACGGACAAGCACACACGTCCAAATCCTAAATTTATGCAGGGCACTGCACTAGCCACTAGCAAAATTAGGGCTCTTTGATTGAATGGAATTTTAGAGGAATTAAATACTTTTAGTTCTATATGATTCGAGCTGTACATGACATAGCGGATCGTGTGTTTTCGTGTTTCTATGTTTTGACAATCCTGAAAAGAAATCGTAAACTCAGTAGAGAAACCACTTATGTATGTGATTTTGGTTAGCATTCATGGTCAGAGTCAGCTTAATTATATTGTGCACGTCGACGACAGTATAGTACAGTAGCATGTATGCGAGCACCGTGACAAGAAACATGGCACCCAAAATCAAAAGTAGAAAATGGGAGTTTTTCCTTTTTGGTTCATCGTGTGGTAGAGAATTCTTTTGCTGTCTTTGTCGTCATAATCGATCAAGCTGAACTGAGTCGTGATGTCCACTTAGCACATGCATCCAAGCGATTAAAGGCGGTCTTTAAAAAGGATGGCGTTTTGAATCTTTGTCACGTCAGAGACAGCCCCCAAAGGAACACTGTTTAGATTTAGACTCGTCCTAATTTTTTCTAAGTTCCTAAGGCATGCTAAAACGTTTAGATTATTCTAGGTCTAGGTTTTTATCGGCAAAATAATGATCAAGAGAAACACATATCACTAACCAAATGGACTGTGCTAATCAAGGTGGGCTCGACATCCATGACCTAGAAAAACAGAAAAGTAAATTTGTTGGCAAAACATCTTCTTAAATTATAAATGAGGCTGGCGTGTGACAAGAAATCAGAAATAAATAACTTGGGTGCAAAACGCTTACAAATTGAGTGGAAACCAGGGTCTCCAAACTTTGCACATGTCCCATGAGAGTTAAACCAGATATTTTTGGTACCTTTTGGATCAAAGATGAGACTCAAGTGTTTTTTTTGAATTTTTCAGGGTGGGGGGGAGCAAAGCCCCCACCTGACTATATATTTCAAAAAGAGGGGGCAGACCCCAGATGAGTTTTTGTGTCTACAAGAGGGGGAGGGAGTCAATCACAGGGGGGCCCGAAGGCAGGTAAGCCAGGCATCAACTGCCGGTTGCAGCCGCTGTGGGAGGCGAGGGCGCCAGAGCACCGCATCATCTCGACACATCTTGAGCTTGAGGGGGAGGGATGGGGCGGCTTCCCGGAACACCGCCGCGTTCCTGGTCTTCCACACATGCCAGCATCAGAGAAGCATGAACGTTGCTCCAGTTTCAGCGTCGATGTTGGAAGGCGGGATCAGGCGGTGGAGGTCAGCGACATGAGCGTCATTGGGCACCGAGACGCCGATGTGCGCCCACAATGCAGCAGCGTGGGGGCAGTGTGGCACCATATGGCTGGCGGATTCCAGCGGGAGAGGGCAGCAGAGGCAGCCGGCCTCCTCCGGAGTGACGATGGTCTTCTTCAGCAGGAGGTCGCGCGTGTGCACTCTGGACTGGACAAGGAGCCAGCCGAAGAACTTCACCCGCGTCGGCGCCCAGCCTCCCCAGACAAAATCGGTGAAGGTGGCCGACACGCCGCCCAGGCGGCAGAGCTTGTAGAGTCTAGATGTGCGCAGCGAGCCCTTAGCCCCCGCGCCGAGCTTGATCACGTCCGAGAGTCGATGGAGGAGGAGAGCTGAACATCGCGGAGCAGCCGCAGCACGGAGTCCCGCTACCTCGCGCCGGCGTGGTTGAGGCGAGGGCCAGGATCGAGTCGAGGCCGCCCGCGATCACGGAGGCGACCGAGGCCTCGCCGCGCGTCGTGTGCGAGAAGAGGGCGTCGTGCGACCCCGCAAGGGCGCCGCCAGGGAGCCAAGAGTCGTGCCAGAAGGAGGTGCGCTCGCTGTTGCCGACCACCACTGTGGTGATCGAGCGCTAGAGGGGCATGAGCCGCTGCAGTGGGCCCCACGTCCGTGCCCGCATCGCGGTCAAGGATGGATCCCGCACCCGACTCGGCCCACGCCCACGTGGTCCAGGAGGAGTTGTCGGCGGAGTGCAGCCGGTGCAGGACCTTGACGAGGAGACAAGCGTTCTAAACCGCCAGCGCGCGAATGCCGAGGCCGCCCTCGTCCTTGGAACGGCAGACGCGATCCCACGCCACCAAACACTTGGCGCCGGAGACGCCGTCGACCGCACCCCACAAGAAGGCGCGGCGGAGAGCGTCGAGCGCCTTGATCACCGCAGGTGGGAGCTGTAGCGCCGCCATGGCATAAGTGGGGAGAGCGTCGAGGACGGCATTGACCAGGACGAGCCGGCCGCCAGGAGACAGCAGAAGAGCGCCACCCAGAGAGGTATATGTCGGCCTTGGCGATGATCGAGGCGAACGTGTCGAGCCGAAGCTTCTCCGACGAGAGGGGAAAGCCCAGGTAGGTTTGGGGGAACCCCTCCACCGCGCAGCCCATCACAGAGTTGATCGCTGCCACCTGATCGGGAGCCACGTTCATCGGCACGAGGGTGCTCTTCGAGAAATTGATCACGAGATCTGTGGCAGCCGCGAATTCATCCAGAATCTTCTTCAACCTCGGGATCGCATGCTCGTCCGCCGGGAGGATAATCAGAGTGTCGTCAGCGTTGGCTTGAGACTCAAGTGTGATTTTGAGAGGACAATATTGGCTTGAAAAATAAGTACACTAAAGATTGTCCACATATATACAACATTGCGGGTGTTGAAAAAAATCTCCATTTCTCGGGTATGGAACTCAATGATACAAACCTTGTTTTTTGTGGAGTTTTAATCGGCCAAAATTTGATTGCATGGAACAAGTAATGTGGTTCTCTTTGGAATATCCAACTACAAGATGAGTGAGACATGCTTAGATGGATATTCGCATCAAAATGGTCAATATTTAATAAAATTAGTGTACAGGGCATTCTAAAAAATGAATAAAATTCAGGTGGAGGGTCTTTTCCCTCCCTGGTGATCATTAGTAAAAATCAGGAGAAAAGGTTAGATAACCCTAAAATTTCTGTTTTAGGGAGTTTGGTGAATTAAAAGGGAGGGCCAGAGAATCCTCTAACCATTCTCGTTGTTTCCACAAAACGGATGTTTACCGGTGGTAGACAAAACGGGCTTATTCTCTGCTCCACCGCGATATACGCATGCGTTGCATCAAACAGGAAAACCATCCCATCCCATCAAATCAAGTCGACCAGCCAGGACCCATCATATCCAAAAAATAGACAATTCCTTGTCATGCTGCTGGTCGATGGAACACTTCGATTTGAAACGACTTAACTCGGCTCCAAGAGACAATGGGCCACACCCAGCAAGCCTTCATGCCAAGCAACCCAATCAAGCTAACGAATTGACCTGTTAGTAGTAGGAAATTTGTATCCGTATGGCTACTACTACTAGGAACTGTTCACATATAGGTTCTTTCATGGAAAATCCTGGAGCACTGTTCTTGCAATAAATTTATGCTTTTTGAGACAGAAGGAAATTGATGGAGTAAAGAGACGTGCACAACAACCTCAAGGACAAGAGTCAAGGCAGGAGAAGATGTGAGTCATCTGGTCATAACGACAGTAGGGGAGTACCACTCATGGTTCAGTCAAATCGAGTGGCATGAGGATGCGGTGCGTGCAATGAACCTGAAGAATCGATACCGGTAAACATGATAGCATGCTACCTATGCCAGGTATACGACGTCTTCTCCTACCCATTTCAAGTATATATACTCTTTGGACGCCGGCCGAACTCTGAATGTCCATATCCTGTATACACCAATTAAGCTTTGTTCCTGGTGCAATATTGTGCTACTGTCTAAGCAAAACCCGAGTTAGTTAGCACATGACGGCTCCGGCCAGGTACATAAACACATATATTATACACCAAGGGTAGCAAAAGCTTGAATGATTTCTGATAAGATATCTGAACTTGCGTCAGTTCCCTTGAGCTTTGGTCATCTGGAAGGTGGCACTGATTCTGATTGCTCTAGCAGTCTACGAGAACAGTTTTTCCAACATATTATTAATTGCCCAGGCCTTGGCGAGCGAAGGAACGGGCGAGCGAAGGAGCGGGCGATTGGCGGCGGCCTAGGGTTTCAACCCTAGCCGCCGCCGCCGGTGACATCTGCAGCTTCATCATCGTCGTCAGCAAAGATTCGACGGGTCCTCGCCTCCTCTAGGTGCTGTTCTGGCACTAGGAGGGGTGGGGACCTCGGACCTGCGCACGGCGCTATTCGAAGGTCCTTAATGTTAGAGATTGGTTTTGGTCGTCATCTTCTTCGTTAATGGAGATGATATCGTCTGTAATAAGTGATCTTCCACGCTTCGTTTGACGGCGAGATACCCTTCCCGACGTCAATGGTGGCTTTGGAAGATTAAGTCTGTCTAGGTATGGTTCTTCAGATCTTGCTTCGCCAGATCAATCTTGGATTGTTTCTCATGGGTGCCGCGAGGAGGTTTGTCCTCGCAATATCTATCCTGGCTACTACGTCTTCGGCAATGGTGATTCGTTCTCTCGGCTCCCAACGACGTCGACAAAGTGGTTCGGTTATCTGTCCCTGAATATCAGTGGTGGTGCTCTTGCCGATGTTAATTGATTAATTTAATGGCTGCGTGCGTGCACAAAGTCTTGACATAGCGGCTCAAAATTAAAAAGGGAGAACCTTCGGTGGTATTCACAGGTCTGTGGTTTGTTGGCTTCGACGCTGTTCTACGGCTGCCTTCAGAAAAGTACAAGATTGTGTCATGGATGAAGAAAGGGATTGAAGATCTCATAGATTTGCTAGTCTCTTTTAGTATTGTTTTTGTAATCGATATAATCGTGTACTCTTTGCTGGTTTAATATATGTTGAAAAATTCAAAAAATAATAATATAATCTTTCAGTTTCCAAAACGAGAAATGTTTTTTTCACACATGCTGGAAAATCATAGGCTGTCTCATCGTTGTTTTCATGTCAATACATATCCATCAGCAGCAAGACAGAAACCAGAACAACCCAGTGAGAACCGAGAGGTCCAGTGTGACATGACCATACATATTATCAGACAAGCTAGCTCCACTCCTTGATGTGCCAGGTAACTAAATATGATCCCAAGTCAGGGAGATGATTATACTAGTACCGGTGTACACTGGCGGCCTTCGGCACCAACCACCAGGCAGTGTGGAGTACACAGCAAGAAGAGAAAGCAGCAGAGCTGCTGCTCGCTTGCTTGAGGCAGAGAAACTCTCTGCAGGCAAGTCGTGACGGCCGAAATGCAACACGTTTGCTTTAATAAAGCCAAGCAGAGCCAAAGGCAGGGCATCCTGAGACCATACATGATTATAACCAGAGAGAAAATGACACGCGGTTTACCTCTCTTACCACTGAAGACCGCCGAGTCCGAGCCTTGGACTGGTTCTCCAAGCCTGATTAAAATAGCCGTCGAGGAGACCACGACAGGGCGGCCAAGGGACTAAGAGTTGACGAGCCGGCGTCATCTGCATATTTATCGTCGCCTTCGTTTAAAAATTGACGGGTACTCGCCTCCTCTAGTTGTCACTCTGGCAGTAGGAGGGGTGGGGACCTCGGATCTGCGCAGGGCGCTATACAAAAGTATTTAATGTTAGAGTTTCATTTTGGTTGTTATCTTCTTCGTAATTGGAGATGGTTTCGTCTGCAATAAATGATCTTCCGCGCTTCGTTCGACGGCGTGATCTCCTTCCCGACGTCAATGGTGGCTTTGGAAGATTAAGTTTGTCTAGATATGGTTCTTCAGATCTTACTTCGCTAGATCAATCTTGGATTGTTTCGTATGGTTGCCGCGAGGAGGATTGTCCTCGCAATATCTATCCCGGCTACTACGTCTTCGGCAATGGTGATTTTTTCTCTCGGATCTCAACGACGTCGACAAAGTGGTTCGGTTATTTGTCCTGAAATATCAGTGGTGGTGCTCTTGCCGATGTTGCTTGATTAATTTAATGGCCGCGTGCGTGCACAAAGTCTTGGCATTGCGGCTCAAAATTAAAAGGGGAGAACCTTCGTTGGTATTCACATGTCTGTGGTTTGTTGTAGTCAGCGTTGTTCTACGGCTGCCTTTAGAAAAGTACAAGATTGTGTCATGGAAAAAGAAAGGGCTTGAAGATCTCATAGATTTGCTCGTCTCTTTTAGGATTGTTTTTGTAATCGTTGTAATCGTGTACTCTTTGCTGGTTTAATATATATGGTAAAATTTTAAAAAAAATTGTTGACAAGCCGGGCAAGCTAGCTGTGGCGAATCAAGAGACCATTCGGTGTTTACAGCACGTGTGTACCCAAGTGGCCAGGCCGGCGCCATGGAACTATGGAAGACGGCGTTCCCGTTCGCCGAATCGGGCCGCGAGAACCGAGGCAAAACGAAGAAGGAAACCACCGGAACAGACTTTGAAAACAAAGCCCAGACAGCGAACAGGGCCAAGCTCCGAAGGCTTTACCAAAGAGCTAGCTTTCACCGTCGAAAGCAACACCAAGTAAACAGAGCAAAGTAGCATTTACAAACCGATCGACGAGCACGGGGTGGAGCAATCATAAACTGAAAACCTCACTAAGAAAAGCAAGATGGGAGAATCAACAATAGTCTGCATGTGTATTAGTGTTACTGTAGTTTTTCCAATTACCTTCTGGAAAAAGAGTGTACACATTTCACATATTTGAATCCTGACCTGCAATGTGGTTACAGCTGTAAGAAATCAACATGCAGTACAGCAGAATGGATGGAGCAGCCAAAACAAAAAACTCACTAGAGAAACAAGACCAAAACTTTCAGTATGTTAAGATGGAGGCTTTGGGTTTCAGATGCTTCACCCAGTGCTTGCCAACCGATTTGAATGACTGTCGTATTGCTATTTGCTGTTTTCCTGGTTGTTGCTTTCAACGGTGAAAGCTCTCTTTGGTAAAGCCTTCCTCGCTTGGTGCTTGCTTGTGTTACCCTTAGCAACCAGACCTGTGCTGAAATTTTCTGTTGGCGCCATGTTTGTTTCCATCCATTTAGCATTGCGACACTCACTAAGAAAAGCAAGATCAATCGATCAGCATGTTAAAACAGATAATCACAATCTTTAAAAAGTGCCGCACCGACAGGAAAGAACAATACACACTGTATGTGTATTAGTGTTAGTTTCCAATTATCTTCCGGAAGAGTGTATAGCACAATGTACATTTGAATCCTTAACCACAAGGAAATAGAATGGCTGACAGTCGTAAAATGGGTGGAGCATCCAAAACCAAAATCTCAGTAAAGAATAAGAACCAGAACTTTTAGTATTATGTTTAGATGGAGAACCACACCGTCGAAAGGATGGAAACAAACACGGCGCCGACAGAAATTTTTGGCCCATGTCTGGTAGCCAGGGATAACAAAAAAAGAATGCACTGTACTTATATGAAATTCCAATTATCTTCTGAGCTGGAGCGTTGCACAATTTAGACATTTTAATACTGAAACTGCAAGGTACTGAATTGCCCAAACTTATCATTCCACTAACTTCATTTGTTCTCTAGCAGTTGAGTACATGTAGAGGACTAATTCATTCACTAGGATATCGACGAACCAGTTAATTTATTCGTCCATTGGCGTAAACAGTATACAACACTTTCATTAGCCTATATGGTGTATCAGCACTATAACTAACCAGCCATCTCACATATATTCTGTAGCTGGGACCTCTTCCCTGCAACAACAGTATTGCAGGCACTGCTGTTCACCCCAGCTCTGTACAGCTGCATGGACGCATGGCCACAAGCAGAGAGCTTCACCTCAGTATACGCGGGGACGAAGAAAACATCACCTTCCTTGGCCTTCTCGCCGTCTAACATGGAGTCTGCCTGAATCTCACCCTCCCCGGTCATGACAAGGAAGATGGATGGACTTGGCGCTGGGGGCATCACAACCACTTCACCTAATGGTAGCAGGCAGCAGTCAACCTCGAACTCGTCGGTCGGAGGGGTGTAGCGTCGCACATGTCGCTGCACGAGTACGCCTCGCAGTATCTCAGGGAAAACCTGCATTCAGGAAACTCGGTGATCACGGGCACTGACAAGATGTGAAGCAAAGCTCTAACGATTTATCCCTTTGGTAAGTAGACTGGGACAATTGTGTTCAGAAATTTTAAGAATGTGTAGAAGGAGCAGAACAGAAAACAAGAGCATTTGCCAGAAAATTTGCTGATTTTAACATCAAAGAAACACTAACCAAGCTCATCTAAGCTCTAAGGATCACAGTTGGCACAGTTTTAAGCATAAAGCAGAGCAAAGAGATCATAATTGGCTACATTGTAAAGATGGAATATACAAGCAAGGCACCAGTGACGGTGTAACTCACCTGTTTGTATGTTAGCATAGAGCAAAGAGTCTCCACATCTCTGTACTTAGGTGTCAAACCGGCACGAACAACATTGTCCGAAGTGGCCATGCACTCAATGCATTCGCCAGACAGGTATGCATGTGGCTCATTGGCACCAATATAGATTGCTTCACCAGGACTGAGCTTGACATAGTTGAAGAGAAGTGCTGCTAGAACACCAACATCTTCTGGGTATTGTCTCTCCAGAGATAAAATAACTTCTTCTTTCTCTGTTAAGGCCCGAATCTGAAACATATCATCAGTGAAAAACAGAACATCTCAGGCTTGTAGATTGTCAGGTGGAATAAATATACTTCTTTTAAAGTACATAGAGCATATTTTGCAACAGTAATGCATCATATTCTTAGTAGGAAGAAAAAAGCTTGTATGGCTAGCTGATCACTCATCAAGGATAGTTTCATCAAGAGATAATGTTTTCTAAAAAATCGAAATACTAAACAAAAATATGGTCCAACTACAATGATCTTCTACCAACTTAACTTTCCTAGTTGCTTCTCAAAAAAAAAACCAACAGTTCTTGGCAATTTAATCTAGTAATCTACCAACTCAATCACCTGTTTTACCCTTATTCTTTAGTAAACGCGATACCCTGCTGTGCAGCTTTTGCCTCTATCTATTGTATTAAAAGGCTCACAGTTTCCAATGTTTCCTAGTCTAAAATGAATTATCCAGCATTAATTGAGTGCTTTCAGGCTTTGGGAGCAACCACGATCGATTTGTCATCTATAATCACCATGTATAAATATATTATGTTAACATCACAGATGTTACATATACCATCTTAAATGCAGGCTGGACAACATAGTTTTTACCATTGCCTAAAAACCATAGTTTTTTACTTTTGCTTTGTAGTCAACGATACCACTTAGTTGGTTTTTGCTTCAGGCTATTGACTATGTGACCTCATGTAATGAACAACACCACTGACGACTACAAAGCATTGGATCAAACAAACATTCAGGCTATTCAATAACTATTTTTGTTTTTCACCATCTATTTCACAATTGAGAGTTTCACATCACTGATACACAAAAATGACTACCAATGCTGCTTTCAAGTTGAACCAGAACTGGGCCCGACTACTCCTAAAAAAACTTTAACCATCATTTGGGAAGACAATTTTGAACTTCATGACACTTATTAAATCCCTTTTCATGGCATGCGAAATAAGACAAAGTAAATACACCAGAAATCAAGCACCAAGCAAGAGCAGAAAGTTTGCACATCCATGAAGTTGTGAATACAAAAATGAAAGGTAAGCTTTAACAAACTGTTGTCATAAGAAAATGTAAATAGTGGCATTAAATTAAGAAAGTTTTACCTTGCTCTCATCATTCAATCGACCCTTCAATTTAGTAACTGCTTCTGAAACTGCTTCCTTACTCGCTTTCATTAGCTTCTCAAACGCTGATTGCAGAACGGATTTTACATCCTTACCGCCATGATACTCTTTGACAGTCATAAGCTTGTTTGCATCTTCATGTCCAATAAGTCCTCCAAGTTCAGGTACAGTCCTTATAACATCCTTGAGCTCCTTCACCATGGTATAAATAGCATGTTACTTTACAAGTAAGGGAGGGTATCTAAAAAAGAAATACTGGTCCCGAAACTGCTCGTTCTTGAAATAAATGATCTCTCGTATAAAAAATTATAATGATTCTGCTGGGAGAAGGGAAATAGTGTGATCTGCTCCTGATCCAATCAAACATATATATGCAGCTAAATAGAAGACAACAACCAAAGATGAAAGACTATAGTTCCAGAAAAATGAAAAGTATAAAACTGTTTCTGAGTTACCTGTTTATGCAGCTGGAAAAACAAATATGTACTACTTATGTGCCATTATATTTTAGGTGTATTTTTTTCGAAAAGGGGTATTACCCCGGCCTCATATTTGTAGTGTCTATGAATACAGTATCTTAAATGAAGCAGCAAAAAAATCAAGGAGAAACTACTGGAATGTGAACGTTGCAGAGATGAGTCGCTAAAAGTGGCATCCAGCTAGCCTCTCCAAAAGAAGAATTATTGCTGGACCAAAAAGCACTATGTTGCCTGATAAACCAAAATCAGAAGGTGTCCAATTTCAAAAAAAAAAAATCAGAAGGTGTCCAGTTGTTTTGTCCAGAATCATTTCTATGGATCATGGTTTTCTACATCCTTTTTAGGAATGAGTGCACACATAGGTCAACCAAATTGATCATTTACTTACTTGAGGTTTTTATGGTTAATCAATCTTCCCTACACGATCTAGGATGGCTGATGGTAACAGTAATCTTCACATGTTGCTTGCTCAAATATAACATGACCTGATGAACTTCGTGTCAGATACATAATTCAAGTTAAAAAGATCGCTCTAGTTAATCAGATGTCTCGACACAATTATTAATAAAATTTGAACTATCACGTCAAAGTTAACGAAACAGGAATTCAGAGGAGTAACACTTTATTGTCACCATGTATAGTTGTATTTCTGCTCCAGATTTCAGTTTACTGTCGAAATTTCAGACATTGCCCTTTACTTTGTGCCACACATACTCTCTGACTTCCCTAATTGATTTTCATTTTTTGGGGGAATCTCTGTTGTAAAACAATTCTTATTTGGTTTGCAAAGGATGGTTCTATGGAATGTAAAGCACTCATGATGCAAGGGTTATCAACATCCTAAAATGAGCATATATTTCTCCGTATTATTTTCAGAAAAGACCCAAGACACTTGCTGAATGCTCTGGTAATGATCTTTCAAACTACTGATTTTATCTGCCTTCATGTACAACGTTTAAGGATGCTAACACTGCTATAAGCCACTGGCTTCCATGCGGGAGTAGCGGTACAATCAAAAGATTAGCAGCACAAACAATTTGGATTGCAGAAAACAAGGCTTTTGCCACACACCTAGAATGTAGAATCATGATAACTAGCTATCAGAGTAGATACTACATACAGTCAAAGGAGTGCGTTGGACAATAGGTCCGGAATCATTTACTCCCTCCGATCCATAAAAAGTGTCGTGGAAAATGAACTTGTCTAGTACAAATCCATAGCTATAGTTGCGACACTTTTTGTGGATCGGAGGGAGTAGTTTGGATTATACTCTCTGTATGTGCAGCCGTATGACACCCCAATCTAAAATGAGAAACATTATAAAAAGACATCTTATCATTGTTGTTCTACGACTGCCACGGTTAACTATCCCTATGTCCCCATGTTTTCCACTAGTAGAATACTGTCAGAAATAGAGAAAGAAAATCAATATCGACATTACCATGTACTTTACAAATGGTATAATATATTATTTGTAAAATCGTCGATTTTCATACATGAAATGGATGAACGTAAGATGGAGAAAAAAAAGAGGAAATCAATATGTACATTTAGATGAATATAATGGCTATATTAATATTAAAACCGTCTGTTTTTAAAATGAAACAAAGATGGCGCCGGAGCATTGTACTACGTAGTTGTTTTACCATTCAGACGGAAACTCAAACATGGATCTAAAGCTGAGTTCCAGATTCCCCTACTGTAAACGTCATTTAAATAGAGCTTGACCATCACATATGCAAACTAAAATTTATATCCATAAAACCTTTTAATGGTGTGAGTTGCGTTATATTGGTCTTAACCTCTGACCAACTTGGGTACTCCTACTAGAAGGAAAGAATCCGGCTGGCTGACTCCGACTATAAAAAACTAGGATGCACATTCCTAGCGTAGCAAACTAGTACTACATTATTCCAGAAGATGTCAACGTGTACATTAAAAGTACGTCTACTACCTAGTCGGCGGATGACTCAAGCGCACGGGTTTGGCTGACCATGAATATATGCTGTACAGCACGGGAAAAAAAACTCCGAGATATGGGACAGGACGACGGGCACACTGCGAGAAGCGGCGTTGAACAAGACGAACGCACACACCTCGATGCCGGCGAAGCCGAAGAGCGCCCGGAAGTCGGTGATGGCGATGGCCATCTCCGGCTTGTGGTTGTCGTCCCGGTACGTCGCCGGGCGCTGCTCGTGCAGCTTCTCAGCCAGGCCCTTGTCTGGGTGCGCCTGGATCGACAGAGGCTTGGCCACGGACAGAACCTGCAGCAACCGACGAACACGAACGGCATGAGCAATCAGTCAGTATGACGACAGGAACTCTCGATCGCGCCGAGCGAGCGGAGAGCGCTGATGGGGCCGGGTACCTTGAAGAGGAACGGCAGGTCGCCGTCCCAGCGCGCGGCGACGGCGGGGCCGAGCGCGCCGGGGTTGCGCGCGAGCCAGGCGCCGAGGGGCTCGCCGCCGGGGAGGACGACGCAGGGCGTGGCCGGGTGCGTGCCCATCCAGAGCTCCGCGTAGGGGAGCGCCGGGTCGATTTTGACGGTGTCGGGGTCGCTGGCGGCGGCGAGGCGCGCGGCGAGGGAGGCGGCGCCCAGGCGGCCCCACTCGTAGTGCTGCACGCCGCAGCGCAGGCGCAGAAGCCTTGGCGGCGGCGGAGGAGTCGGCGGCTCGTCCGGCGGTGGAGAGGCGGGCAGCGGAGGGGACGGGGCGGGAGCGCCCATGGCGGCGGTTGGGCGATTTCACCTGGTGGAAGGGAGATGGGGATGGAGGAGGAGGGAACGGTTTAGGATTTTAAAGAGCGGGGAAACTTCTGCGGTGAGAAGAAGAAGAAGGAAAGGAAGAGGACTCGGCGTGGCACACAAGGAAATAAAGCGGCCGCTCCCAAATCTGGCAGTTGAGTTTCTTGCGGCGCCCAAACCGTGCAACATCCTTGGGCAACTGCAATTTCGCACCCATTTCTTTCATTAACTTATATCGGTGGCATCAGGTTCACCGACAAACACATTAATTAAACAGATTTTTTCCCCTCTAGCTTGCCAATTAAACAGATTAATGGAAAGGGTTAGAAACCCGGTTGGAAAAAATCTTTACGATCCTAATTTGTTTCTCTTGTGCATTAATGGGATTTAACTGACATCTTACGTGAATACTAATTCGCGTGGATTTGAATGATCGATGGTAATTTGGGCAGGTTGTATTATGGACTTTATATGTGCAATCTATTAGTTCCAAAAAATGTCAAAACAAGTACTCCTACTATATTGAACTCGTATAAAAACATTTGCCCAACGAATGATTTCCATTCGCTTAATGGCCATAACACAAAAGTATGAAGAACCGTATTATACTGGTATATCATACTTCCTGCCAAGCTAGCTACTATACGGACATCAGCATCGATGTTTCTCCTTTAATCATATCATAAATGGAAAGTATTCAATTAGAACATGAAAACGTGACTCAATTGGTCTTAGTTAGTCTTCGGAACAGAGTGGAAGAAGGGCGGAGACTCTCGAACGAGGAAAAGGATCCCTTCGAAAGAATTGACCGAGGAGCCGTATGAGGTGAAAATCTCATGTATGGTTCTGTAAAGGGACAGTAAGGGTGACTTATCTGTCGACTTTTCCACTATCAACCCCAAAAAACCCAACTCTGCCTTACGTAAAGTTGCCAGAGTACGATTAACCTCTGGATTTGAAATCACTGCTTATATACCTGGTATTGGTCATAATTTACAAGAACATTCTGTAGTATTAGTAAGAGGAGGAAGGGTTAAGGATTTACCCGGTGTGAGATATCGCATTATTCGAGGAACCCTAGATGCTGTCGCAGTAAAGAATCGTCAACAAGGGCGTTCTAGTGCGTTGTAGATTCTTATCTAAGACTTGTATCATTTGATGATGCCATGTGAATCGCTAGAAACATGGTCGCACTTTTTTCTACTGGATTACTCCCCTTTGCATTAATTGCTTAACGGAAATACAATTGTTCTGATACAAGCACCAAACCAGCAAGAGGAGCTGGAAAATGAAGTAAGCCAACAGAAGGAAACATCTAATGGTAGGAAAACCCGCCAACACAGCTCCCGGCATCGGAAAGCCATGTTACGGGACCAAAAAAACTACTCCCTCGGGTCCATATAAACTGTCGCTAGAATACGATTTTTTCGGATCGGATGGAGTGTACGGTGTACCATTAGATGTTTGGCACTTGCGCTAAGCTAATCTACCTTTGGCATGTTCTCCCAAAGATTGGCATTGCCAAAGTGCCACTCTTGCAAATTGGGTTGGATATATTTATGGCAAAGCGATATTGATTCGGTTCTCCTCCAGCCTTATCGAGTTCCTTGTTCTGCTTTTCGTTTCCCTGAAGATATGTACGCAGCTGCTGGAGCTTTGAGTGAACTTTCATGGTTCCAGCAGTTTTGGTACATGCTTATGTACGCAACGCTCTACTTTTCTCGTGGCTCAATCCTGACGAATTAGATTTGCAGCTAATTAACGCATACGTACGTAAATCTCATGGGATTCTGCAAGCTGCATGCATGCTGCTTTGACAGAAACTTCAGGAGATTTATACACACAAATATTTGGACAATTGATGACGAACGGGCCAGGCAATTCTCTCTTCAAAAAATCAGACTATCCCCGGAACATTGATTGACCACTTGCAACATGTATGCAGTTGCCAAAAGGGAATGAGCATTTTTTTTTTTGCGTGGAGGGAATGAGCATATCGCATAGCATAACGCATGTACTCACCGGATAGCTACTATGAGAATACAGGACATATACGCCACATACACGCATATACACATACACTAGTTAGGACTTAGGTGATGAAAATATTCGCACGCAAAGGTATCTATATAGAGACTGCACTGCCAAGTTGTTGACCCAAGCGTATGTAGAGTTTTGATGGATCCAAGGCCCGTTAAATAAGGCTACACTCTTAGGGGTCCTATACACTCTTGCTTAGTTGAGGTCCACCAAGATGGCACTTTTGATAGTCGTATAGGAGGAAGCGATTGTTCCATCATCAAATTTCGTGGTTTCCCCCTTTTTAGTGTACTTCCCTTTTCAAGTAACCTTTTAGGAAGGAAGAAACTATTCCTTCAGTCCAGTGTTTACATGTACATCGATCACGTTGACCATGTCGACAGTGATGGTTAAATACGTGTTCAACCATCGGTGCTGTTGTAGATGCACAATGAAATGTGTGCTTGCGCGAGATGGACGCAAACGCATAGGAGTGACACCTCAAACATTAGAAATTCCGCTCCTTCAACACGACAATCGCCTTACAAGCATACCGGGCTATGCCCCCCCCTCCCCCCGGCGCGCCCGGTAAATATTAATTCCCAATCCTTAATAAAAAGTTGGTGGTGTTAGCCGGTTATCCTAAAAAATCGCGACAATGAAAAAATGAGGATACTTCGCACGAGAATATGATACTCTTTGCTATTCAACATTAAATATGGCCACTTTTCCTTAGTAGAGGTCCACCAAATGGCACTTTCGATACTCGTATACTAGGAAACGGGTGTTCAAATCATCAAATTTCGTGGTTTCCCCCTCTTTTTATGTAGTTCCCTTTTCAAGGAACTTTGTAGGGAGGAAGAAACTTCAAACTATTACTCTAGTCCAATGTTTACATGTACATCGATGACGCTGATCATGTCGACACTGATGGTTAAATACATGTTGAACCATTGATGTTGCTGCAAATGAAATGTGAGATTGTGCGCGATGGCCCCAAGCGCACAAGAGGACTAACTCAAACATGAAAAATTCCGCTCCTTAATTCAACATGAAAATTGCATTACAGGTACACCTTCCGAATGAGGATATGCACCACCGGGCTATGGATTTCGGTACAACTACCCCGAGATGGGGGTGAGAGCTGAGTAATGTGAATTTTTAATCTTGGGCGTTTTCCTCAGAGAACGATCATCTCGGAAATAAGTGGGTTTAGGCCATAAATCTTATGGATCTCCACTACTCATAGCCCACGATGTTTAAAGACTCCCCGACCGGTGACCCGCTTCTGAAAGCTCCTCCATCGACCTAGACCTGTTGTGTTGCACCAACCTTACAGGAGATTACCTCACTACGGAATAAATTGAAGGAATGTTACGAGATCAAGACTTCACGGGGTACAAGACTTGGACATCTACCAGGGTATATATACCAAAGATTCCCGTCAAGACATCGACACTCAATTCAAGCCCAAGCCACGCCATCAACATCCTCTTATGAGCCTTCAGACTACGCGATACCCAGGTAAGAGCTATGTACTAGAGCTCTTGGATGGACAAGGGAAACCCTATTCATCGCCTTTAGCGATTTCTAGCAGAAGCTTCGTGTACCCCTACCCCACCCAAGTCACGAAGAATTACAATCATGCGTCTCTATTATTTTTTTCCATTACAAGTATTTCTTTTCAATTTTCTACTGGATTTCTTGGTTTATTTTGGGTTTAACATATTTATTTTCTTTGTCAGAAATAAGTTTTTGTTTTGTTTTATTTATTTTTCATTTTTTCTTCCTTGCCTTTTCTTTTCTGTTTCTTTATTTTCTATTTCATCATTTTCATTCCATTTTTTTTCCTGATATCCTTTTTGTACATACACATTTTTCCCATTTCAATGATACATTTCATTTTTTAAATATTATTATTTATTTATATGAACATATAGTTTAGGACATATGAACATTTTTAGTTATACATAGAAACTCTATTTTAATAACATATGAACATTTTTTTGGTACGTATAAAAAAATATTTGCTAAACCTGTGAACATTTATGTTGATGTGTATGAACATATTACTTCTTACAACAGATATAAAAAATTACTTGTATATATTCATATAAAAATAAAATAAAAAACATAACTAACAATGGGTCGCGCACATTGCAGACCATTTAGAAAAGCTTCAGACGACAGGACAGGCGACGCAGCGTTGCTAGGCCATCAACAGAAGGCCCTGCTTCCCCTAAAAAAACAAAAAAACAAGAGGCCCTACCGGAGTATCGGAGTATGTTCTTACCGGTCAGTACCTAACAATGGACCTCGCCCATAAATTTCATGGGTGAACGGAAAAATCAAGGCCGACGAAAACAACACATATTAGGAAATTAGTTCATTAATTCGTCCCGATTGAAAATGACCCATGGACAAGGTTTTGGTTACCGGTAGAAAAAAAAATTCGAGGGGTCGAGATTTCCTGTTATCGCGGTTACCGGAAAATCCCGACCGGTTACCGGACGAATTTAAATACCAAAATTGGAAAATGCAAAAAAAAAATTGGTTTCCAGTATGACCATTTACAGAGAGTTTTTGTTAAAACTCAAAATTTTCAAGAAATTGGGATTTTTTGCCCGGTATGACTAACCGGATTTCCCGACCGGTAACCAAAACAGTGCCAATGGATGGGTAAGCGTTGGTTTGGTATGGCTAGATCTGCAGAATGGATCCATGAATCTCCAGTAAACTTCACGGTACCATTTCTCATTCAATGAATGGCGAGATAATATATTTGCAAATAGTAAGTGTAAGACTAACCACACTCACCCATATATTAAGCTAGCTTATTTACTTACACCGTTGTTCTTATTTTCACCGGCCTTCAGTTGTGAATGACACAGAAATGGAGTTCCTGGAGTGTTCCTCGGCAATGTTGTCCAACGTCGAGGCCTTCGTCGTGTCGGTGACGAACGTGCTGTTGGTGTTCGCGCCGGAGCCGGAGACGGAGCTGGACGCCGCGGAGGCCGTGGTGCTTATCCACCGTCCGACCCGGCCGTGGATCGCCGGCTTCCCGGGCTTGGGCAGCGTGAAGGAGTCGCTGGAAAGCATGAGATGCACGCTGTACATGTCTGGCCGGTCCGACACGACGGCCTGGCAGCACAGCAGGCCGAGCTGGACGCACAGCGCCGCCTCGCCGGCGTCCCACGCGCCGGAGAGGTCCGGATCCATGATCTCCAGTGGCCGGCCCTCCTCGAACAGCTTATATGTCTGCATGTTTCAGAAAGATAAATTCAGCACATCACAATGTAGTAAGTACTAAATGCAGGCTGCTGTAAAAATGTAGTACTAGATGCAGGTTATGCAGATGTTTTACACATGATCACTTTGGAAACAAGGAAATGCTCACGTAATTCAAGAGGTCGACTTTTTCGTCATCGAGATGCCGATCGATGTTCTTCCTCCCACTAACGATCTCCAGCACGAGCATCCCGAAGCTGAAAACGTCAGTCTTGGTCGACAGGTACCCATTCATCGCGTACTCTGGAGCCATGTAACCACTGCAATCATATCATCCCACGGTATTTACAAAAGCTGTAAATAGTTTTTACGTGGAAAGTGACACGTGTTTGGAGCTTACTACGTGCCGGAGATCCTGAAAGTGTTTACGTGCGTGGCATCTTCTAGGAACAGCCTCGCCATGCCAAAATCCGAGATCTTCGGGTTCAGCTTGTCGTCGAGGAGCACGTTGCTGGCCTTGATGTCCCTGTGGATGATCTTCACCGGGGATTCTTCGTGGAGGTAGAGGAGGCCCCTTGCTAGTCCAAGGACTATCTGATACCGTTTCGGCCAGTCTAGCTGCACCCTCTTCTCCCTGTCTGAATTTATGCAAGGATTATATACATTTCAGCTTTAGAGAACAAAACAGTTGCACCCTGTCACATGTTTTCAGAACAGTGTAAACTCAGCTAGATTAGTGTTTTAGATCATTTGTTATACAGTAATACTGCAGAAGCATATATGATACTCCTATCTCTTTATCAGGTTGCATATTGGCACAGTTGCACCCAGTTTGATTGATGATAACAGGAAATCTTAATCAGGAACTGCTCTGAACCTTTGGGGTTAAGAAATGAGGAACTCGTTTTGATTCGGTCAAGGTCAACAATAATACTTGGAACCAGCTGTCGTGTAAGGACTTTAAACAGAACTTTAATACCTGACAGCATCAGTTTGGATGCTCTGATGACTAAATAGTGAGTCAGTGACACAAACATGACTTTTACTCTGTTCTTCACATTCGTCCTGAACCTAGCTCTGCTTTAAGTGAAACTAACAAGCTTTCCGTATCTGCAGAAAAGCTTGCAACTTAACACTCAGCAAAGTATGCAAACAAGAGTAATTCAGACTTCCAGAGTTTACTGAATTCATGGCACCACCCAACTACTAGTTTTGGTAATTTCGGTTTTCATCCAAGTTTTGCCAATTTGTTTTCCATACAAGGAGCCTGAAAGAGGCTCCCAAATTTCATTATGAGTTGATGATATATAACAAGAAATCCTAATCAAGAATTGGTCTGAATCTTTGGGGTTAAGAATTCAGGGAACTTGTTTTAATTCGGTCAAGGTCAATGATAATACTTGGAATCAGCTGTCGTATAAGGACTTCAAACCAAACTTTAATACTACATTACTACCTGACTACAACAGTTGGGGTTAAACCTGATGATAACAGGAAATCTCAATCAAGAACTGGTCTAAACCTTTGGGGTTAAAGAAATCAGGGAACTCGTTTTGATTCGGTCAAGGTCAATAAATAATAGTAAGAATGTAGTGATAGGAAGAAGTAGAGTTACTGGTTCTGTTTATTTCAATTTGTAGATGGCTAGTTCACTTGGAATGCTAGAGGTTTAGGAGAGCCGGGAGAAATGTTTTTACATTAATGTTGTAATTTCCAAGTACCATGTCAATTTGTCTTGGCATTTCAGGAGACTAAGAAGAATATTTTTACTGTCAATTTCCTTAGGATTTTAAGTGGTAGAAGTGTTTTTCCTTGGGGTTGGGTTCCTGCAATAGGACAGTCAGGAGGGATCTTGTTGGGGGTAAATTGTGAGATGCATGATGTTATTGATTCAGTGATAGGTTCCATGCTAGATTGTTTGTGTGAGATAAAAGTAAAAGGATAAATGCTTTAAATATAGTCTTGGTCTATGGTGCGCCACATGCTAGAGATAAGGAGGCTTTCTAAGCGGTCTAACCGTTTTAGCGTAACCTTTGAGCATTAGGACATGTAAAAGAGATAGAAAAATCTGGTAGAAGATTTTCGTGGTGTAATAATCAGGCTTACTCTTGCTTAGTTGGACAGATTCCCACTCGCAGTTGGTCCTGGACCTGGGCGTGAAACAGGAGGTTTAACTTGAGTTGTTGGTTTTTAAGGGATGACCTGTTTTGAAGTAGTAGGTAAATTGTGGAATGCGTTTCACTTTGGTAAAAGGAATATGGATAAGTGGCAAAAATAGGTCTAGGAAAATTAGGAGTTCCTTCAAAGGCTGGGTTATTAACTATTAGTACTTTTATAAGAAACAGAAAGAGGTGTTATCAGTGTCTATTGATAATATTGATAAGGAAACTTTTAATTCAATTAGGATCAGGGGCGTGCTTCCTAAGCTAATCACCTTCTAGGATCTGTTGATAGTTGATACAGGCAATCACAGATTCCGCCATTACAGGACCTTGGGAGGAAGGAAAGCTGATCTAAATTCTGTTCGTCTTAATTTGCTAGATTTAGTAAGTAAAGTTGGTATCAGTTTAGGAAATTCTGTTGTAGAGATAGATGGTATTGTTAATGTGTTTGGGAATTTAGAGGAAACTAGAGCTAGTCTTTTTCAGGCAAGTTACAGTAAAAAGATATTAAAGCTTTTAGTTACCATTTGTTTCTGGGACTTTTTCTCTGATAAGGTAGTAGTAGATGAGGAACGAGATAGGTGTAAATGGTTTTGTTTCAGTTCGGGCTTAAAAAGTTTAATAGATAGTTTAGCAGTAGTGTACCTCTTAGTATAAAGTTTTAGTAGATAGTTTAACTTGACTTTCAGTTACAGTAGCAAGTGCTGTTACTTCCGGCTGGTCTTATTTCAGGTTTAGGCGTACTTTAGCAGATGAAACGTTGGTGATGTGGATTGAACTACAGGTCTTGTTTAGTGAAGTAATGCTTAGAGCAGAACGAGATAGGGTAATTGGATTTTGATTAAATCTGGTGTTTTGTAGCAATTGATGAGAGCATAGATCTTTTTTTATTAGTTGTCCGTTAGCTAGGTATGTGTGGAGCGTGGTAGAATGTGCTTTTGACATACGTGTTAATGTAATAAATTCTGTTAATGTTTTGGTCAGCTGGGTTTTTAAGTTTCCAGCAAGTATGAGGAATATGATAGCTGTAGGTGTAGCGGCAGTATTATGGGCGATATGGAAAACTAAAATTTCTGCTTACTTTGATAAAGTTTTTCCTTATGATCCTAGTTGTGTAGTGGCTAAAGTAGCTCTTTGGTTAAGTTTTTGGACCAAACTTCAGTTCGAGGACAATGCGAGCTGCAAACCAGAGGGGTAAGAGCTCTGTTACGAGTTGCAGGGGAGGTGTTCAATAGGCGGCAAGTGGGCGCCGCTGACAAGAAGGTTTGCTGTATAAGCGGAAGAAGCTGGGAAGTGTGAAGAGAAGAAGAAATATGTAGGGAGCTTCGTAGAGTTTCAGTTTTTCTTTCTTTTAGTTGGCTAACAGCAGCTGTGTTGGTGGCTTTTCTAGTGTGTTGGTTGGCAGCAAGTTGTTCTAGCTTTGTAAGGTTGTAGGTTCAGGTTAGGATTCTGGTAGGTGGTTTGGTGTGTGAGGCGACAAACCAAGGGAAACCTGGAAATTGTTGTATTATCGGTTTCGTTTTTCAATAAAATAAAATCGGGGCGGAGCCCCTCCATTAAAAAAAAAGGACTTCAAACCAAACTTTAATACTGTACCTGACAACAACAGTTTGGATGCTCTGACTAAACTGTGCCACAAACATGACTTTCAGAAACATACTCTGTTCATCCGATTCATCCTGAACCTACCTCTGCTTTCAGTGAAATTAACAAGTGTTCGTTATCTGCACAAAAATTTGCAACCTATCGCACTCAGCATCTTCATTGAAACATACTGAATTCTTATGGCACCACTGAAACTAGTATTAATTTTGATAAGTTCGGTCTCCATCCTAGTTTTGGGGAAATTTGAACGCTCAGATTAATCAAACTATGTTTGGAATCTGAGTTAAGGTTTCACCGAATATTTTGGACTCGGGAAGGAAGGACTGACGCACCGAAGAGGAAGTGGTCGAGGCTGCCGTTTGGGAAGTATGGGTAGACGAGCATCTTGTGCCCGGCGCCGGCTCCGGCGCAGCATCCGAGGAGGGAGACGAGGTTGCGGTGCTGCACCTTGAGCAGCAGGCGCACCTCGTTGAGGAACTCCTGCGCCCCCTGCCGCGACTCCAGCGACAGCCGCTTCACCGCGATCTCCTGCCCACCCTCCAGCACGCCCTGCCGATCAGAGCGACGAAGCTAGCTCCGTTGGAACCAGAGGTTCAGAGGTTAATGGAGGAAGAAGAGGAATACGAGCTAGCTTGCCTTGTAGACGGGGCCGAAGCCGCCGCGGCCGAGCAGGTTAGCGTCGGAGAAACCGTCGGTGGCGGCCTCCAGCACGGGCAGGTCGATGAAGAGGCTCCACCGGTCATCACCCCGCCCCGACGCGCCGGCGCCATCGTCGTCGTTCCCAGCGCCTCCACTCTCTCTTCTCCGGCGGCCGCACCACACGCACGACCACGACCACGATGCGTCGGAGGCCGGCGGCGGCATCAAGCTAGCTAGCTAACGCGGGAACCTATCACTCTCACGCTGGCTCACGCGGCAAAAACAGCAGAGCCAGACTGACTTGATCACTTGACTTATCTCGCTGCGACGCCCAAACTTCAACGGCACCGGCCGGCCGGACCGGGCTAGCTTTCACAAACCGGCCATCTGGCAGTATTTTCAAGGGGAGGGAGGAAACGCGTGACGTGCTGACATGTTACGTGCTCCGCTACTAGTACTCCATGGTTTCTGTGGCAGCGCAGGCGCAGACCAGTTGGAATTCAGCGTCAACCTCGACGACGTACGAGACCGGCTGGTGGTTCGTGTCCGCGTGCTGTCGCGATCGTCGCCGTGGATTGCCGGGCGTCTCTGTCTCGAGTCTCGACCGATCCTAGTGTGGTGTCGTCTCGTTCATCAGCGTTGCCGCCGGGCGGGCTTCCAAGTCTCCTCTTCGAGGTACACGACAGTATAAAACCACCATTTTAATGTGAAAATTTCGAAAAACCACCGCTTTACATTTCAATCGCAAAAAAACACCACATTTTGCTCGGACGTTTACAAAATGCACCGATCACGAATTGACGGCCGAAACGAGTGAGACCCACCTATCAGCGCTAACGTGGCATGAATTGGGTCAATTTGCTAAGTTTGACCTGGTCCCACTTGTCAAGCCAACTAAAAATATAAAAATGGCAAAAAGAAAGTCAAAACCGGCAAAACTAAGCTGGACAAAGGAGACGCTGGCGTGTTCAGGAGCGTATCCAGGTTATAGGACCAGGGGTCACAGGACACCGGGTAAAAATGGTTTTCTTTAATAAATTTTATCTATTTGTAGTGTGTGACACCCCTAATGCAAGGTAAAAATATGTGTGCCTTAAAGAGTGACACCGGGTTATTTTTGCTCGGGTCCGCCCTGGCCGTGGTTCCCCTACTCGTCGCTCGGCCGCCGCGCCCCCTTGCTCTCCGCCGCATCCCACATATCCCGTGGCTGCTCACCGCGACGAGGAACCTCCTCACCGGCACCGCCGCCGCATCCGCCGTCGAGCCTGCACATGCCCACTGAGAGCTCCGCGAGGACAGCACAACGCAGCCCCCTAGCGGGACGGCCGACGAGCGCGGCTTCCTCACACGACCGTGGGCCTTCTCCGTGCACCGCTCGCCGTCGAGAAACTCCACGCACGGCGCGGTCACACCCAGGCGTCGGGGATGGGCGAGTACTCGTATGAGCGGTGGTGCCCTTCCACATGGGCACCCTCGACGGCTTCGTTGGCGTGGACGGGATCGTGACCTGGATCTCCAGCACCATGCCATGCCCGACAAACGCGAATGCCACTAGTCTAGCTAGATTCGTACTGTATCGATTCCACCACTAATCTCGACTCTCGATCCATCCTAGTGTAGTGTCGTCTCGTTCATTAGCGTTTTCTCAAAATGCTCGTTCATCAACGTTGCCGTTGGGCGGGCTTCCAAGTTTTCTCTGCGAGGTACATGGTGCCCCTAATCCATTTTTTCTAGGCCGAAGACGGCGGTCTGGCCAGGTCCATTTTTTCGATAAAGGGATCTTTATTACTTAAAAAGTTTTAAGTATTACACCCGGCCTCTGTATAGGTAGGATGCACACAGCCCAACAAGTTCACAAGTCTCAGAACAACAGAATAAAAAGGCAATTACATATTATAATGAAAATTGAAGATATGCCTAAGGTGCTGGAAGGCCGATCCGGAGATTATATTGTCATCCATGATGGGAAAACAACCCCTTCCCCGCAGCCTCCAATCGCGTAGACACTCCAAAAATGGTCCCGATGCTCCACACGCTATAGGGGTGACCATGATCGGAGCATAGCTGTGCACCGGTAGATAACCTGCATAACGGAAGCATTTTTATCGTTAAAAATCTTGTCATTCCTACATAGCCATAGCGACCGAATAACGGCAATCGCTCTCACCCTAATAAGAAGCTTAAACGTAGGATCCATACCGTTTATCCAGTTGCCAAAAATATTTGCAACGTTACGTGGTGTGTATAAGGTAGAGCCTATCTGGATGGCGGACCATATAGAACTAGCAAACTTACACTAGAAGAATAAATGATTTATTGTCTCGTCATGGTGACAAAAGACACACTTTTTACTTTCATGTCAATTGCGTTTAGCAAGGTTGTCTTTAGTAAGAATTACCCCACGATGAAGATAACACGAAGCACTTTAGTTTTTAGCGGGATCTTCGTCTTCCAAATTTTATTATTATTATCAACTGGAACATCAGGTTGGATTAACACGTTGTACATAGAATCAACCGAGAATTTACCATTCTTGCTTATATTCCAATGAAATCTATTTGATCCCTGCGTCAACTGGACAGAATCTAGTCGCGGTAGCAAAGCATTCAGGATGCTTGCCTAGAGGCAAATAGACTTCTTCTGAACGAAACATTCGGTGGGGAAGTTTCCATCACCTTAGCGAGTGTATCACCTTTGTGTTGCACAATATTGTACAAAGCCAGATATTGTTCTCATAGTGTGGCCTGACCTCTAGCCATTTATCCTCCCAGAACCTAATTTCCGAACCATTCTTGATTGAGAAAGACCCAAGTGGAAAGAAGAACTTCTTCGTAGCCATAAGGCCAGCCCAGAAGTGTGAATCACCAGGTTTACAAAGAACCTGAGATAACGCATGTGAGCCCACATACTTCCTCCTAAGAGGGGTTTGCCAAACCCCTTCTTCAGCTAGAAGCTTGAAGATCCATTTACTAAGGAGGGCCCTATTCTTGACCACAAGGTCATGAATTCAGAGTCCTCCTTGGTCTTTATGATGGCAAACCACACTCCACTTAGCCAGTCGATATTTTCTTTTCTCACTATCACCTTGCCAAAAGAATCTTGATCGGAAGTAATCCAAACGTTTCAAGACTCCTTTTGGGAGTTGGAAGAATGATATCATATAAAGTACCATGTTAGTTAGTACTGAATTAACGAGAACCAACTTCCTCCCAAGGATAATAGTTTTCCTTGCCAGCTATTTAACCGAAGTTGAAGTCTCTCCTCCACCAGTTTCCATTAAACCTTTGTGAGCCTCCGATAATGAATCGAACAAATACTTAATAGGAAACTGACCTTGCTCGCAACCGAATAAGTCAGCATACATCAAAGGCATTTTCTTGAGCCTCACCAAAACAAAACAAAACAAAACAAAACAATTCATTTTTATGAAAGTTTATCTTTATACCCGATAGTTGCTCGAACGCCGACATAATTAACTTTAGGTTTTGAGTTTTTTCGATGTCATGTTCCATAAATAGTATCGTCGGTATATTGAAGAATGGATAAGCCACCATCAACTAGATGTGGGATCACACCTTCAATTTGACCCTCAAATTTAGCGCGTTCAATCATGACCGCCAGCATATCAGCCACTATATTAAATATAATTGGCGATAATGGATCACCTTGCCTAAGCCCCTTTTTGGTCTGGAAGTATTTGTCAATGTCATCATTGACTTTAATGGCTACACTTCCGCCCGAAACAAAGCTATGCATTATTGCATGCCACTCATCAGAAAAACCTTTCATTCTGAGGGTCTGCTGAAGGAAAGACCATTTAACCTTATCGTAAGATTTCTCAGAGTCAATTAGCAACCAGGAGGGCCCGAGTTTTATTATTTCAGATGTGTATCTCTGTTTATTCTTGTGCGTGATACACTTTTTGTGGTGAAACATGTTTTAAAATATATGAAGAAGAAGAATATCGAGCCCCCGAATTTTATTATTTCAGATGTGTATCTCTGTTTATTGTGAAATAAAGCGCGCCATGAAGAGTTTCCATAAAAAACAATAATATGAATAATCACAATAAACGACCGTGTGCAAAATATTTTGATTGCTACGAACTTTGTACCTTTATCTAGGTTATGATCAGGTTATTAAATGCATTACTGTATTTTTAGATACTAACTAAATCAAGGGTACAATAATAAATTTGGTGATCAACAATGCGGTTCCACGGTGAGTTTGGTGATCACAAAACAAAACATTTACATGAAACATAAGTCAAGGCTAATCCGAAGAGAAGTTCATGTTAGGCGTGATGGCAATTTTTGTAGAGTGCTAAACCAATACATATGACACATATTTTTGCACTCTCATGAAGTGTATGACTAAATAGATTACAATCAGCTAAATATAAAATCTCCTATGGATGCATATCCGAAAAAATCAATATCTTTACATAGTATCATCCAAATTGTACACATTAATGCAATTAAATGCTAACTTTTAGAACACCTGTAGTACTTATCACATATAACTCGATCTACCACATAAAGGTACATACCTACTTGGAGCCTACAGTTAATTCAATAAAAAACTTAATATATTGATTAATAACTTTACATTTGTTCTCTTAGAAGAGGCTAAACAAAAAACAAAAATCTAACCCCCAAGTGCAGAAAACTCAGATATGGACTATTCGAAGGAGGATATGACTTTTTGTATCGTATAAAAACACAAAATTTTCAGTTTGTTTACATGGATGCTCAAACCTCCTGAAATGAAATAAAACTGAAAGGCGTGCCCTAAACAAATTAATTCTGCAGTTCTAGGTGATATGAAAACTCACTGTCGTTCCATTTACTTGCTGGCCAACGATTCTCCTCTGCCATGTTTATAATGCTTATCATTTCACTTATTCCTTTTATATTGACGCTTGCCTTCCATCCACCTTCTTCTTCTGATTCACATCCACCGGAGACTCTCGTTTGACATAAGATTATATGAAAATTTCATTAACTTAATGGGACCATGACGAGTTAGAATAGAAACATATTGTTTTTTATACTAAACTTTTTTACTTTTTGGATATACAACTCATTCTCTCTACATATGATCTCGGCGACTATAATTTTATATCATCGTTAGGAATTACCACCACCATAACACAACGTCGAAACTAAGGTATTAGGTGTAGTCATTTTTATTATGTAATTATCTTCAAGCATGGAAATTACATGTGCACTAAATCTAAAATATATATTGCACTGAACATATGGTAGTTGCACTACTTCTTAATTTTCTTTTGTTAAATTGTATTCTTCTTGAATAGAGAAAAAGAATCATATGTCTTCATAGATGAGTTCTTGCCAATTAATTGAGCTGCAAATTAACATATGTACCCTTAGATGTGTATTTAAGTTTACTTGAATATCATGAAAGTAAATTTACATAATTAGAAAGTTCTAGAATATACAAAATTAATTTCCCCGATCGAGTGGTTTGTCAGCTAATTGTTGACAAACAGAGTAAGGGCAACTCTAATGGGAAGACCGATTTAGTCCACGCACGTCCATTTGTGTCCGCGCGACCAAAAACCAAGGCCCAATGCAGCGACGCAAACGGACCGCTGTCCGTTTTTTGTCCGGAGAGACCCATTCCCGGCCCAAATTTGGGCCAGCTTTGTCCGCCCCAGACACATGCGGACCGCTCCTGCGTCCACCCCGTGTCTGCCCTTGGCCCGCGTGTCATCGTCTACAATGTCTATCTACCTTATTTACTATGGGCAGTGGAGCTCCTTAAATGGGAGTCGGCGGGGCAAACCCTAGAGCACAAACCCTAGCTTCTGCCTCCCTCTACTAGCCATGGCCACCACCTTCCCTCGTAGATCTCGTCCACCAGGTCGAGCGAGCACGTCGGAGCACGGCCGGGCGCCATCGCGGCAGCTTCTCTCGCGCATGGTGACGAGTCCGACGTGTGCCGGTGTCATTCTGCAGCCGCCTCGACCATATTTGCCGGATCAGGCAAGGAGGGCGCTAGAGGAAGCCTACAGCGACGTCTGCGACGCTGAGGAGGAAGCACATGCCGTCGGGGTCACTTGGGTCCCACGCTTGCGTCCACCAGCAGGACAGAGGTAACCACCAGCTACGTCTTCGGCCAAGAGGATGGCTCTATCTTGGTAGCGGTATGGGCGGCCCACATGGTACCGAACGCCCAGAGAGCGCCCAGATTCATGGCCTCCGCGCCGCATCACCGTTCGCAGGAGAAGGCCCAGACGAAGAAGCCGCTCGCGCAGCTGCGACCGCGACACGCGTTCTTCGCCGCAAACATGCGCGCGATGCCGAGGCAGCCGGAGTAGGCAGCTCACATTGATGCCATATCCCCGCCGGTGCCGCTTCCTTTGTGCGACCAATTTTGTTAGAAGGAGGGCGACACTAGGTATTTCATAGCCACTAATGGAGGGAGGAGGAAGAGACAACAAGTCTGTGGCCGAACGGAATTGCGACTGCATGTTCGAAGCTCCAGCGACCGGTCGTTAATTTCTTTGCCCAATAATATGTTTAGTTTATTGTCTTTAGTCAGTGTAGCACTAGAATTTAATGTCGGAGAGATAGATCGCCGGTGTTCATCAAGGCTGACAGTCCGGCTACTCCAAAACCACGTGCGGCCTCCTATAAATTGGCCTTGCCACGTGGCCACTACTCATTGCGCGCAGCGACTGCGAACCGAGAACAGGAGGCCCTGGCCGTGCAGGAGGAGGCGCTGGCCGTGTGTCGGAGGAACCTGCCCTGGCGTGGACCCCATGGGAGCCTTGGTCTCCATGGGAGCGGTGGCTGGCAGGTGCAAATCCAAAGTGGTTTGCACCCTCGTGGGCTTCGGCCGAGGCGTCGACGAACATACCAGAATCTCCACCACCCCCACCAGCGGTTGATCATCCGGCAACTCCACCGTCACCACGGGAGGACGATGACGATGAGAAGCCCTAGATTTTAGGTCTTTTTATGTTGTCTAATTTAAATGTAATGCTTGATTTTCTATTTTAATGAAATGCTTAGAAAAAATGGGGTTTGGTGGATAGAATGGGTTGCTCGTTGGGTTCAGTGGCCTATAAAGAACGTACATGGGCTGGACGTCTTTCCATTTGGTAACCCAAATGGACAAACACGAATATATTTCATTTCGTGCCCCTCGCCTCGCTCACGCGGCAAAAAGGCAGACACGCTTCAAAGCTACAGGCCGGATCGGGCTCGCGAGCTAGCCGTCGTATGACTAGTAGTACACCAATTTGGAAATTTCCAAGGGGCCGAGACATGGATGCCACGCGTGCTGGCAAGTATGGCTCAAGCCGGCAATCGGGTTGGGTATGGCTGGGTCGAGCTCTTCTAGACCCATGCCCGAATAATAAACGGGCGAGGGTCTCTGCTCACGACCCTGCCCATGGGTCAAATCTCAGACCCATGTCCGTACCCGACGGGTCACCCGACCCGACAAATCAACCATCGGGTGTACATGCAGCATATCAAAATACAATATTTCAGCATTGCAAGACAACCAAATGACAGGTTTTAAGTGTCTAAATGCATGAGTTATGAGTACATCAAACTGATAAAATTCAGTACATCAAATAGTAGGATTTCTAACACAAACAAGTCAAGTTCACAGGAAGTTCCGAGACAGAAATAACAAATTACAGCAAGCAGCTCCCATGAATTAAAGTAAACAGCTACGTAGCAACTAGCAAGCTAGCAGCAGCAACCAGCGCACAGCCTGCTACCAGCAGCCAGCGCCCTGGAACGTGGCCATCTTCCTCTCTAGCAGCAGCCAGCGCCCAACTTCTCCTTGCTTCTTTAGTCTTCGGTTAAGATGGATTCATCTTCATTATGAAAATTGCAGGAAGCTGTATATGAGAATAACTTCTACAGGCAAAGCATGCAAACTACAGGCAAAATTCTGTATATGGTAGAATTACCATTGGTTCTTCTTCATCAGCAAGAACAGTTTGGAAATTTGCAAAGAGAGTAGAATTCTAATCACCTAATGGAAAGACAGAAAATAACACGTAAGAAAATGAATAATGTGCATGGAAAGTAATTAGACAATCTACTCATTCCATTACCTAACATGTCGGCGCGAGACCAAGCTTGCATACACATAAGGGCTTCAGCCATATTTGGAGCAAGCGAACTACGGTGTGCACTAAGTACTCTACCACTAGTACTAAAGGCAGATTCTGACGCCACAGTTGTTACGGGGATAGGCAATATGTCATGAGCCATTCTTTGCAATGTAGGATACTTGATACCTCCAAATTTCCACCAACCAATGATGTCCAGCTCTTCACCTGTTACCGGGATTGTTGGCTCTTCCAAATACAAGTCCAATTTAGTCCGCACACGAGAAGCAGTCACAACAGGTTGTGAAGACATATATTGAGAAAATATCTTCAAGACTTCATCTTCTCCAACTCCACCTCCGGGAGCAGCAGCCCTACCAATCTCTGATGCACCCTCAGCATCAACATCAGCCCGCCGGTATTCTTCCAACAAATCAACCATCCAATTTCTAATTTTTTCAACTTCTTGCAGAACTCAAACAAATCATGAACACAGATCATTAATGCAAGTTCCTTTCTAGCAACTTCTTGGTTAAAAATTTCATTATTGTCTAACTTGACACTCCCACCAGCACCTGTTGACAACCTTAATTTTTGTTGCTTCAGGCCTACAGGTGCACTCTTAGCAGAACAAGATAACAAGTGATTGGATAAATGTTTAGTTCCACCTGTACTTGCTGCACTAAGCCATTTTTTACAATACATGCATTGAGCTTGCCACTTCCCCTCACGAAACTCTTTAGTAAACTCATTCCACACTTCAGATGTGAGCTTCCTCTTTCTACTAGCCTGAACTCTAACAGATTCACTAGCAGTAGGTCCTGTACCAGTACTAGTACCTTGAGTTGAGGAATCAACATGAGCACTGCTAGTGCCACCCGCGGGCGAGCTATCCACTACCGGCTGCGAGGAGTTCTCCGGTGAAGCCATTCCGGAATCCTGATGCACAAGAACACACGGGTCAGATCCACGACCAAGCTACATGAGCAAAACCAGGTGTAGGGGGAAGATTCACCTCGAGACGACAGGGAGTCGAGGTCGAGGATGGCTACAAGTTGGGGACGGCGGCGTCGGGGTCCTTGGGAGGCGGCGGCGTTGTGGACGGCGGCCTCGGGCTCCTTGGGGACGGCAGCAAGTTGGGGACTTGGGGGAGATGCAGCAGCGGCTTCGCTGCGGCGGCGCAACGGAGCGGCGGCTCGGTGGAGCGGTGGCAGTCAGGGTCGGCGCCGCCGGTTTTGGAGAGGGAGGGGAGGGGAGAACATGGTGGCTTCGTGGATTGCGGCGGGGAGACTGGGAGAGGGAGTGCACTGCGACGGTTTGGTACTTTGGTCAGCTCGAGTCTCACCTAGGGTTAGTGCAGTGCAGTGGGATTGTTGGGCTAGGCTGGGCTGTTGAATGACCTAGTGGGGTATGGCCAATTCTTACCATGGGACCCCACCTGTCAGCTAATCGGGTCGCCCATCGGGTCGCATGTCTGCCCATACCCTACCCACGACTAATCGGGTCGCCCATGGGCGAACATAGCGACCCATACCCTGCCCATTAGGGTCGGGTGCCCATGGGCGGACGTGCCCATGGGCGGAATTGCCGGCTTGAAGTATGGCCACGTACGGTAGCTGACTGCTATTATTTAATTCATGGCAAATTTTAAGTCTCTAAACCGATTTTTTTTTTTTTTTTTGCATCCTAAGCTAATACAGTTGTTGCCTGCCATCTTGTTTTTATGCCAAATTTTAAGTCATGTTGTCTACATTCACTGCTCTACAAGCTCACACATTATGCTATTATAATTTCTATCTCATTTGTTCTAAGCTACTATAGTACATGTTTGCTATTAGGTAGTTCATGCACATTTTGAAGTCAGTCAGCTTGCTGGTTTTCATTTCTATTCACCAGTTATGCCGTTGTAATATATATATATATCTGGTTTGTCCTAAGTTACGACAGTAATTACCTGCAATTATTTAGTTCATACCAAACTTGAAGACACTCTCCACCCTGGACGCGTGGCAAACGCTCAGTGCGGAGTGTTGGACGTTCTTAATCTTCCTGTCTCATACTTTACTAGAGTTTCTGCTTATAATAGTTGCTCTAGATTTTATCTGTTTATCTACTGTAATAGGAATTAGCGTTTCCTTTCTGAAACCTTAATCGGAAACGTGGTGATGTTTTGCAATTTACTCGTCGTTCGTCGGCGTTGACGCTGGGCTGGCTTCCATTTCTTGTGGGCGAAAGGCGCAGCCTGCCGCCCTATCGTCCGGCCCATCATTAACCAGGTGGGAGGTCCGAACAATTCTTGTTTGCCGTAAACGGTACACCATACCTTCCCTGGCCTGGCCCATTTTCTTCCGTTGTTTGGTATCTTTTTTTTCTCCTATTTATTTTTTCTCCACGAGAGAGAGAGCTCCTCTCCGGTGATCGTGACTAAAGACAACTTAAACATGTGTAATGACTACTGACTAGGCGCATACGGATCCAGTCTATTGATTGCACATGCATGGTACGGACTTCACGTGCATGTGCATGTGCATGGTCAATGCTGACTCGTAGGTTCGAACCGATTGATTTAACTGAATCTTCCTGTAGGATCTTGACCCTTCTCTGTGATACGGTTCTCGACCTCTTTTCCTCATGGGCATTTTCCTCTCTCATGCTTATCTGCTACCAGTCTGCCCAGTTCTGTGACTCACACGGCCGTGTAGCAATCTCTGTCCAGGGAAGCGACTTGCATTGTCTTACGGTGATGGCGATGCGGATGCATCATCGATTAGTCCATCTGTTAGACTAGACTTATTACTCATGGTTGCTTACCCTTCTATGCATATGTTGGACTACATATTCAGTCAAGGGACTGGGCTTTGGCACAGTGGTGGGTGCTGCGAGTGCGCACCCCACCGGCCGGAGTTCGATCCGCAGGGATCGCATTTCTGGTTCTCCTTTGCTTTCTTAAAGCAGGGCTTTCAGGCCTATTTAAAAAAAAGAAAAACTACATATTCAGTCATGGATGCTTCTCCTTCTACCCTTGGCGATCTTCTGCTGGTTAATTGTCCGCTCATCGCTTATCTTTGTGATGTGCTCTAAAACCACTCTCGAAGGCTCTGCTAGCGACGCAGTGCCATGGTCTTCTCGAAAGAAAACTGCTCGACGAACGACTCTCGGTTACGCTGATCCTGCCTACCACCCCTCATAGTTTTTCTTTTGCGGGACCTACCCCTCATAGTTAGCCGATCGACTCTCGGCAATTGTAACTGAACTATGTATCACCGTGTCGATTTCGGGTCAAATGCAATCTATGTTCACAAATATATATATGTGTGTAATCATCTGGACATATTTTTTACATTGTATGTTCACATACATCTATGTTCTTTTTTACATCTATTTTTTTAGAACAAAGGCACAAAGTGCCCAACTTTAAATTAATAAAGCCACAGCGGCAGTTTACATAATGCTGAATGATCAGCTTACAGGCAACAAAGAACAAGATATACGATATATGTGAACTTAGTCCAAATTGATTATGAAAGCTACAAATAGTCAAATATGATTGCTAATTTTATCGTAGTACTAACCAATAACTTAGAGGCGTATATTGTAAAATTACTTAAAAAACACAAAGTCGTGCACATGAATTTCAACTGTCTTTATTGATACGGTTCCTGACCCACCATACATGGCAGTGGCAAACTCTAGAGGCGAACCACTTTTATTTTATTCTTTCGCACATCAGCGACTAGCTAGTTACCGCCGGCGGTGCACATAGGCCCGGGGTTCCCACGGTAAGTGTCTTGGCAGACGCGGCGGGAAGGGTCCGACGTGGAGGCCGCACAGCTCTTGCAGGTGGCGGCGCACCGCTCCACCTCGTCCCCGCAGCGGCAGATCGGCGGGATTGACTTTGTGCACAGTGCAGCGTCGCAGCACTCCCACGGCCGGCAGATGGGCCCGGGGTCGCCGAAGTACTGGTCGTTGCAGACGAAGCGGCCCGTCGGGGACACCGCACAGCTCTTGCAGGACGCCGGGCAGTTGTCCACCTCGTCCAGGCAGCTGCAGGTGGGCGGGTTTGACTTGGTGCACCGTGTTAAGTCGCAGCACTTCCACGGCCTCGCCGCCGCCGCCGCCACTGCAAGACCGCAACGAGCAGGCAGCCGTGATGATCAGTTTCTGAACGAGCTAGCAAGCTGGACTTGGAAAAAAGATTGACGAGCATCACCTTGGGCGTCGCCGGCGACGAGGAGGGCCGCCTCGAGTGAAAGCATGAGCAGGATGCTAGCGCTAAGGCATATGCTCATCTTCATGGCTGGTTAGGCTCAGTTTGGCTCCTTTCTGCCGGCCTACTGATCTTGCTTGTGCATTTGAAGCTGGGTATCAGCTCATATATGTAGCAGGCCCGTGTATGGCGTGGAGCTAGATCGAGTAAAAGTCATGCATGTAGCCACGATCGAGAACCACGTGCGCCAAAAATTGCTGACGTGGCACCATGACAACCGGCCGTGCATTATCAGTACGCAGCAAAAGAGATTGATGGATTGTGTCCACGCAGCCAAGGTTATTTTGGGGATTGCTAGTTCCCTCTAGAAGAGAATTAAGTTAAACCTTGGCTAAATGGTTAATTGGTTGATTTTCATCATGATTCGTGCTAATTCGAGAGTTACACATGGTTGTAACTGGAGTTTTTCAGTTTCATTTAGCATCTCCAACAGCCGCGCTAAATGAGCCGCGCGTGGCAAATAACGGCAATATAGCGTGCTCGGGGCGAAATGCGAAGCTCCAGCAGCCGCGGTAAAACCGCGCGCGGAGCGCGCGGGACATTGCGGCATCTCGCGTGGTTTATTTCGCGCGCCCGATCCAGCACGCTAGGCACAGAATTCTTTCGCGCGAACTCACCAACCGTCGGATCTGAAAGCTCCTGGCGCCCGCGCCGCCGCCTGCACCTCTTCCCCCTCGTCTCCAACGACGCAACGCGGTCCAAATTCAAGCCGTCGGCGCTTCCGTCGCTTCTCCCCAGCGCGCCTCCGCTTCCCATGGACGCACGCGGGTCGCCGCCGCGGTGAATCGGACGCCGTCACCAAGGCCGCCAACAACGCTTGTCTTGTTTGAACTATTTGTCATTTGTATTGTTTGAACTCAAATTCAAGCCGCCGGCGCTTCCGTCGCTTCTCCCCAGCGCGCCGTCGCAGCCGTTGTATTGTTTGAACTATTTGTTGCATTTACCATTTGTTCAATTGAAGAGAAACTATTTGTTTGAGTTGTAATAATAATTGTACTATTTATTATTAAATTATTTGTGTATAGCGCGCCTGCTGGAGCGGTGCTTGCGTCGCGCAAAAGTATGACGCGTCTGCTAAACCGAAACACCCACCCAACACGCTAAAACGCTATTTCGGCGCTGGAAAGTGTTTTTAGCGCGCGACGCGGTAGCGCGGCTGTTGGAGATGCTCTTAGAGAAAGATGGTATCATCTTCGATTTCAATCAATCTAGATTAGAAAAAATAATCAAAGGAATAAAGTATTACTACTGGTTTGTAGAGGAGCTATAGACATCAACAAAACTGAGGCACAACAGTGCCAATGGTAGTGCCTCCGGCGTCTTCTCCCTATTGCGGTTCATATGGTCATGAGACTAGGGCCGACGGAGATAGGGCAGTGAGGCGGCGGCGACCGAATTGGGGTGCTGTAGTGGGGGGTGTAATGCGGCAGGAGGGGGCAGTTGCACGCTTGAGGTCGACTACCTAGTCGCGGCCTGAACCAGGGATGCGGGCACGAGGAGGGGGCACGCTGGAGGAGGGGATTCTGAGGCGGGTCTGGACGCAGATGGGTGTGGAAGGTCGGGACCTGGACGCGGCAACAAGCACTAGGCGGTGTCCGTGCTCGTCACCCGGCAACAGGCACTGGGCGGTGGCCGTGCTCGACGCCGTGGCTGAGGATGCCCGGAGGAGAGAGAGGGAGGTGCGGGAGGGTTTAATATGGGCTAGAGTGATGTGCGGGTTATTTAGTTATTTTGTGGGTAGGGGGATGGAAATGTTCCCACCGTTTTTGACCACTAGATTTTGGCCCGACTCTCAGAACGATGGACTGTGGTGATAGTGCGGGACGGGGGAGGGGGGGGGGGGCGCAGGATTGCATTTCTCAAATGATGGTCAACATTTCATCGGGGTCCTGATGACGAAGCACAGAAAGTCCTCGCCCACGGGTGCAGAAGGTGGCCGACAACCACATCCTCTATCGCGACCTTGAGAAAGAAGTCGAGTGACACGGGTTCACCGTGTCGAATCCAGTGCCCTGGGACCCCATCCAATGGGACGGAAGTTTCTCTGGTAGAAAGAATTGCAGTGATCCACACGCGGAACTTTGTCACCAAACCCCCCGGTGTCTGCGAGAATATTGTCTTGGTGTTTTACCTTTCATTTTTACTCCAAATAGCATGGTGGCCCTCAGAGAGCTTGTTAGCGTCTTTGGCATACCAGCTGCGAGTGATGGTTGGGGACTCTAGGTTGTATTTTTTGATCGCCATGATCCTAGCTTTGACGGTCGCTGGAGGCCACATCTGGATAAGCAACGCTCGAGTGGCCAACTCCACGGCCTCGTCTGAGTAGGTCTCGTTGTCGGTCCGGTGTGAGGATGATACCTTTATCGGGGATGGTGGTGTAGATATGATCCGCATTGGTGTTGTCGGTGTGTCTGCGGTCATGCGCAAGCAGATCCCCTACCAAGCAGTTTTCATGATCCCACAGTAATCTCACTTCCGAGGATCGGAAGGAAGTTTATTTGTACGGTAGGCTGCGCAGGTCAACAAGTATGACTCGTAGACGATATAGATGAAGATTTTTCAGACTTTATTCATGGAGTGGCTGCAAGATATGTATAAGGTTGACCGGCCTTGACGAGCTTATGGATCCGCTCGGCCGTGGAGGCTTTGAGTATCTAGGGTTTAGGACTGTAGCGACAAGAGGATAGCGATGGCGTGGCTTCGACAAATGAGCGTAGATGTCTTGATGGGAGTTCTTCGGTATATATATCTCTTGGAGGATATCCTCGTCTTGTACGTCTAGGGTTTCCTCCTGCCTTGTCCGTGAAATATTGATCTCGTAGCTTTCCTTCAATGTAGTCCGCCACGAGGTAATCTTCTGAAACTCTTGGTGTAGCACAGCAGGTCTAGATCGGTGAAGGAGTTTCTAGAAGCGCACCACCGACTGGGGAAAGTTTTTGAACGTCGTGAGCTATGAGCGGTGCATGTTACATAAGCTTTATGACCTAAACCCACTTATCTGCCACAATAATAATAAATTGTGTGTGTGCAATAGTAGAACCCATCATATTTGATTTCCTTGGTGATTACATACGCGATGCTATTTCTGTAACAAGTATAAATCATCAACATTTTGTCAACTTATTATTAAATACATGGTAACTTGGAAGACACAGTTGACCAAGTAAAAAATGATCATGTCAACTGTTCAATTTATTTTCTAGAAGTTTCTATATTTTTTTACATAACGATACATATACACCTCTCTTAATACATTTGTTAGGTTCTATGCATTGGAATCTCTACCAAAATATTTAATGATACTAAAAAGAAATAAGAACATATACAAAATAATATACACATAAGTAAGAACATCAAGGAGCCGTGTGTTTTTTGATTTTTTTTGTTTGTTTTCACTTTTAACATGTTTTTGTATCTTGTTAATGACAATATCTGACAAAACTTTTGCGTGACTCAATTTTTTTTGCAATGCTAAACATTACAACTATATAATGAAAAACAATTAAAAAATATTGTATGGTTAGCAATGCTATGTACAAAATATATTTGTTGAAACCATAATATGGTAAAAAAATAAAAAGCATAAAATATTGTGTAATTATATTTATTTAACTCGCTGGTCCAAAAGTTATTTGGAATGACAATGAATATAGCATATCATATATGACAACAACATATCACAAAAAGGGACTACCTAAATGAGACTGGGCCTTAATATTTTGTGCCTAGCTGGCTGCCGCAATTCCCACCTGGTGCTTGCATCGGGCCGCATTCAACCTAGGAAGAAATGAAGCAGACCAGTGACAAGTTCGTTTCATCCCACTTCAGATCGACCAAAACGGGGCCGCCACCGTAGCCGACCGGCCACTAGGGGTGGATATCGAGCCAGCTCGACTCGACTCGACTCAACTCGTAAATACTCGTTAGTTAACGAGCCAACTCAACTCAACTCGTTAACTAAACGAGCTCCAGACTCCAACTCGGCTCGACTCAATAAAAACTCGAGCTGGCTCGGTAAACTCATTAAGCTCGTTAATAAACATTAATAACATAAGCATGCATAGCGTGAGTAGTCGATATTATAACATAAACCTAAATATTCAAACGTCTCTTAACAAATAATTGTCCATAGCTTAAAAATCAACAACATGATAGAACATAACTCTATATATGGCCTACATGGCTCTAGTGGCTATGCTCCCACGTAGCTATGGCCTAGGTATTGTGGGCATTACACATCTTGACTTCGTTTTAACTATTAATGGTCGAAAATATGCAATGGACTAGCTCATAAAGTTATATGATCTTAGACATATTACGAGCTACACAAGTTTAGCGAGTACTCGTAACTCGACTCATTAAACTCGTTTTCTTAATGAGCTAGAAATGTCAGCTTGGCTCAGCTCATAAGTGTCCGAGTTCGAGCCGAGTTGAGCCGAGTTTTCGAGTACTCATTAAACTCATGAGTTTCGAGTTTTATTTCCACCCCTACCGGCCACCTACTCCTCTGTCAGTCACCTCCGAGTGGTCCCATTGGGCCGCCGCCTAGGATCGAAAGAAACGGGTCGTATTATACTGGTTCAGATTGCTCTAACGATCTGGTTTTTTTTGGCATGCAACATGCACACAAAGTCATGGTGGTTACCAGGTGCAGGTGCAAAGTATGTTGTTTTATTGTGTAATCTGTTTATCAGAGCTCCTTGCAACAAATTATCTCTATTGTCACTAGTTTGAACAACAAAATATTTGAATCACTAGTATGTGCAATAATGACCCCATACTGGTTTGTGAAATTTCCTCTGTGCTCGTTTTGCTCCTGTCCGCACTTGCCACGTTTAAAAAAAAAAAGGTTTGCTACTCGCGTCTGATATTGCCTTTGCTACTTTGCTAATACAAGCCCGCAGAAGACATACTGAAGGCTCCGGCCTGATCCAACCCTCTTTGACCAAAGAGCAAACCCTTGATCCGTTGGAATCGCACAACATCCGAACTGACACCACTCGTTGAGCCGGCGAATCCGCGCCTTCTCCTCTCTCGAGGAAGGTGCCACCACCGAGATCACATAGGCGATATATATCTGCGCAATAGCCCAGGAGATCAGCGCACACGCAAATTGCTTCAACCTGCCGCCAGCCCGTCCCTCCGCGCGCATGAGGTTCCGGAACTGCTAGGTGGCGCAATCCTCTTCCTGTCATTCACGGACCTGCCCTCCGTCAGAGATGTGGTAAGACACTGAATTCTTTGGCTATTTGTATGGTTTATCTGTAGATTAGGCTTTACTTTGTTTTGCGGGCTTGCAGATTATTGTTGTATATATAATCCCGTTCGGTTGAGAATGCCTTTAGACAATTTTCGTCACAACAAAAATGAAAATTCTCCACTTTCTTCTTTTATCGACGGGTTCTTCACTTTCTTCTTGATAAGTTGCCCTCGTGGATTTTACACTTTTTCATGCTGTCACTCTTTCATCTGAGGTGTCAAAATAGCGTCCAAAATTTACCCAACGTTATCCAAAATATCAGCATTTGATAACGTCAAAAGTTGCCGGTCGATCTAGGGTTCACCATTGCTGCAAAAGAAGGGAATCAAGGAAATAATCGGGTAGATGGCATGAGACTTTTGTGCAAACAACCTATATTGCTTTTCCGCGAAAACGCAAAATATTTGTGTTTCAATGCATTGACAGTCTCCATACACTCTGACGACATCCAAGGTGCTACTGCCAACGGAGCACTGTGTGGTTCCCGCTGCGGACCGTGGTGTGAATCCCGCTGCGGGCCATGGGTGGCGGCAGCGGCGGAACAACCTGGTTTTCGCGAGGGCGCCTGCTTACGGAGCAAAACCCGCACTCTCTGCGACCCGGTGGTTCAGCGGGACGCCGTTTTGGCGCCATGTGCGGCATCAAGACGTCCTCCCTGGAACGAAGGGAGGCCGTCGCGGCGCGCCCACCCTACCCGCTTCCTTCGATGGCGTGGTGCAGCGGCCGGGGAGAGATGATATGAGGTTTTTTTCTAGTGTTTGGAAGGCTCTCCAGAGCCACTCGCGCGAGCGGCCCGTTGAGTTGGGGAAAAGTTCCAGCCCTAGACATTCTATTTACCAACATGTTTATATAAGAAATAGATTTTCGGGGTAGCAGCTGAGAACATGTATACTAATGATCCCACACTTACTCAGACTTGCTCGCCGGGGTGGAAGCGCCTGATCTGGCCTAAGTGGCTGGATTGGGTGACAGTGCCTTCCCATCTATGAGGCGTTGTTTTTGAAGATACTTTTCATAGTCCATGTTGCCAACAAGATCATTTTTGGGATCATGTCCTTTTTTTTCATTTTGGCTGCGAGTATCTGCACTGCATTGCCTCTATTAGCTCTTAAGTCTTAACATCATGTTTTGCGGAGACATAAGTAAATTTAAAATCAAAGGTTGCTTTTATCTCAAGACAGTAGGACATCATTGGATTATAATGATGCTTGGTCGAGCGTGCTAGAAAAGCCAAGGCCGGCTGAGTACCTGAGCTCTACCACACCTGACCTGCTGGAGTACGTCGTTAATTTTGTTTTGCATATCGAAGCATAGGCCTTCAGTTAACTAGTATAATAAGTTGATCTGACCAGCGGTTTCTAACAGATGTAAATGAATGGATGACGGTTCAAGCAGCAATAGAGCTGGTATGAGTACTTCAGATCTGGACGAATGGGCCAAAGTAATGGAGAAGAAGCGAAGCTACTATTTGTCTCTCAGACAAACTGGCAGGGCTATTAAACCTTTTGTGATCAGCAGAGTTCCTAAGAAGATTTTTGAGGTAGACAGGAGTGCTTATATGCCAGTTAATTTATCCATTGGGCCGTATCACCATGGAAATCCAGCCTTCAGGGCATTGGAGAAAAAGAAGTGGAACTGCCTAGATTATATTCTTAAGTTGAATCCCAATAAAAGATTGCAGGATTATTTACAGTTAATTGAGGGTCTGGAGCAGCAAGTGCGCAGCTGTTACCCTGAAGACCTTGCAATGGAATCTGATAAGCTTATAAATATGCTTCTACTTGATGGATGTTTCTTACTCGTACAACTTCATGGAATCGAAGGAACGGAGTTGCCAACAACAGGCCCTGCAGAAGTATCATTTGAAAAAAGAAAGAGGTATGAAAATTTTAAGGAAACAGCAGGACGAGATATTAATGGACTACCCATGGAAGAGCTAACATCTGGGGCCAAGGCCAAGTCTATGCTTGAGGGGGAACTAACTCAATCTACCGATAATAATAGACCCGAGTTCAACACAGTTCAGCTAACGGAGCATCAAGAAAGTCACGATAACTCTTTCCAGATTGACAAGTTGTTCACTGCATTCCTTTTGCACGACCTATTATTGTTGGAGAACCAAATCCCATTTTTTGTTGTCCAGGCAATTTATGAGTTATATGCAGGGCAAGTGCATTCTTCAAAGCTTGCTGACAGAATTGGTGAAAGCCTGGACCATCTCATAAGTTATCCAATACCGTTCGCTAGAAGTTGCAGGCCAAATAGATACCATCATTTACTGCACTATTGGCATATGTACCTGAGGCCTACTGAAGATACAGAAGAACCACAGGAACGTCATAAGAGGCCACTACTATTCCGTTCTTATTTTGAGCGAACCTATAAAAGCCCTAATATTTGGCGTACATCTAAGGAAAGGGAAACAGTGCACAACAACCAGCCATCACGATTATTACAAGATGGTAATCAGCTAAAACGGTGGCGGCGAGCAGAACAGTACCATGCAGCAGGTGTGCACATTAAGAAAAGAGTGTTTTGCAGGCATGATCCTCATAATATGATGGACGTGAAGTTCACCGATGGTTCAATAGAAATCCCAACTTTGGTTATACATCCAACTACCCGTTCGTTTTTTAAGAACCTCATTGCGCTGGAGCAAACATGTCCTGTTTACGGGAATTATGTGACGTCCTATTGTGCTTTCCTATCTCAGGTGATTAGCGGCCCTGCTGATGTGACCTTGCTTTCTCAGAGGGGAGTTCTTGTGAATCAGATGCGCAGTGACGAGGAAGTTTCATGTCTTCTCACTAAACTTGGTAAAAATGTGGACTTCGATTTGAATGGTGCATATTACCTAAAGAGTGTGTGCAAGAGCATGGAAGAACACTACCAGAGTCGTCTCAACCGGTGGATGGCATGGCTATGGCACAACCATTTTAGCAATCCGTGGTTGATCTTAGCTGTACTTGCTGCAGCTATCGTGCTCCTGTGCACTGTTTTGCAGACATGGTTTGCATTCTTGGCATATTGGAGTTCTTCTCGGGACACCACAGCATAGAAGACGACACGTCAAAACTGGTCGCTGATATTGACAATACGAACTAGCAGCATGTGTATTGGTAGTCCATTTTATTCTAAATTCTCATCTGTTTGTTTCTTGGCCTTTTCATTGTATCAGCATTTTGAGCATAAGTACCATAATTTAGCCTTACTTTTTGGGGACATACAGTTGGAGCACTTTCGATTCGGCTTGTGGCATCATTGGGGCTGGGAGATAGGTCTGTTGGCGCAGCATCTCGCTGCGCCGCTCTTCTTCTACCTCTCTCACTCTGAACTCTTAACTCACATGAACACACACGGACACACACTTAGCCAAGGAAGAAAACAAGGCTTTGCCTAGCAGAAGCTCCCTTGGACACCACCGTAGCTACATCTTGCTCTATCTCATTGACTTGCACAAACTGATTACAGTGGTTAAATAGCCACGGATGCACACACGGCCAGAGGCCACTCACGCCACTGACCTATCCACTAACCCACGTACTCCACTCCCTGAAATCACTCCAGCATACATACGACCGGGCCAGCCAGCTAACCAACTAACTAAACCTGACCATTTCTTTCTCCTAGAATGCAGCTAACTATCTTCACGACTCACATGCTTCTAACTAACTATGCATGCACTAAACCGGACTGACCACCGACTCACTCGGCAACATCTTCATCATGCAGCTACATGAATCAAGATTAATGGCTAACATTCACCCCCTAATCTTGATTCTCCAATCTTCGTCACGGTTCACTAGCAGCCACTCCCCATGGAGGACGCCATCGCAGCGCCACTCACCGCGCCGTCGCATCGCCTCATCTTGGGGATGGCATCACACCATCTAGGACACCACCGTCGACTAGCTTCACGCCGATCTCATGGAGGCCTCACGCCACCATTCACCACCGTCTCCTCGTAACGGCATCTCACCGTCGTCTTCTGGTTGCAGCATCACACTGCCGCAGCGCCCGTCGGCATCTCGCCGCCGCCGCCGGCTAACAGCCTCGCGCCGTCGTCTCCTCGTGGCAGCATCACACCACCGTACCTAGCGCCCGACGGCATCGCGCCACCGCCGCCGGCACCCAGCGGCATCGCATCGCAGTCTTCTCGTAACGGCGTCACACCGTCTCCTTCGTGTGGCAGCATCACGCCGCCATCTCCTCCTCGCGGCATCACACCGCAGTCTTCTTGTCGCCGCAGCATCACGCCGCGGCCTCCTCTTGACGTGGACGACGCCATCGCAGCGCTGGTCACCACGCCATCTTGCCGCACACAGCGGCCTCTTCTTGACGTGGACGACGCCTTCTCGACGCCGATCACCACGCAACCTCCTCCTCCTAGCAGCCTCACGCCGCAACCAGTTGCCGACGACATCGCGCCGCCGAGCCTCTTTCTTGCACCACCGGCCTCCATCTCGCATGGAGTCCGCCGCATCACCATCACCACAGGAACGGATCGAACCTTGCTCTGATGCCACTTGTTGGCGTAGCATCTCGCTGCGCTGCTCTTCTTCTACCTCTCTCGCTCTGAACTCTTAACTCACATGAACACACACGGACACACACTTAGCCAAGGAAGAAAACAAGGCTTTGCCTAGCAGAAGCTCCCTTGGACAGAGTACGTGGGTTAGTGGATAGGTTAGTGGCATGAGTGGCCTCTGGCCGTGTGTGCATCCGTGGCTATTTAACCACTGTAATCAGCTTGTGCAAGTCAATGAGATAGAGCAAGATGTAGCTACGGTGGTGTCCAAGGGAGCTTCTGCTAGGCAAAGCCTTGTTTTCTTCCTTGGCTGTGTGTTCATGTGAGTTAAGAGTTCAGAGTGAGAGAGGTAGAAGAAGAGCGGCGCAGCGAGATGCTGCGCCAACAAGGTCTTGATCACTAGTAGTAATATTAATTAGCAAACTGTATGTCAATAAGTTAATACATATTGATTTTATGAATATAGTTATTTGAGAACCCTTGCCCGAATACCCAACAATCATGGCGTCGGACCCGACCGAACCGAACCGTCCCACCCGCCCAAAGAAAACCCATTTGACCCATTGTGTAGTCTACCACACCAAAGCCCCAGATAATTTCCATGGCGCGCCACCTGTCTCACACCCTGAATTTTTTAACTATTAAAGCTTCTTAGTATCCGAAAGTATGGCTTCTATTTTTCTCATCTCTTCAAAACTCCTAGATCTTGCCTCTCTATTTTAAGGTCTTCATATTCTTTTATTAACTCGGCTCTTAAACACATATATATTTATTCAGTATAGGAACAAAGTCCCAGCCTCTGCATCATGATGATGCACACAACTTTTATATTAAAAGCAGTTCAAAAAGTATCCAAGTATCATAATTCCATCACGGATCAGTCAAAGTGGCAACATGAATCAACCATCTAAAAAAGGCTCGTAACCAAAGACTACGTACTGAAGTCTTCTAGTGTGTGCTGCCAACCACTCTGGGACAACCCGTATGACCGCCAGCAAACAGGTGCAGCCAGTATCCATCTGTGCCATTTGCTCCTCTGGCAGAAGGAAGTACCACATGTGAATTCAATATAGCGCCCTGTGAACAACCTGCAAGAAATGAGCAACTCCAGTCTTGTTAAAAACAACATCAAGTCGACAATTCCAAATTGACTAAACAAAAGCACAAGTTCCAATGTGAATACGGGCTTTTGTTTTCTTATCTACTCCATTAAGGCAATTGCTCAACAAATCATCTATATTTGCAGCTGGAGAGATACTGAAGGTAAAATGGATTAATCTCCAAATATGTTTAGTGAAAGAGCAGCATATAAACAAATGTTACACAGACTCCTCTGATTGACAAAAGACACATCATTTACACCCACTCAATCGTCTCCGAATAATATTATATTTAGTTAAAAGCACTTTCCGGTGTAATAACCACATAAAAATCTTGATTTTTGGAGGTACTTTCAGCTTTCAAAGATATTTGTGCAAGAAGGGAGTGTGACCATGGAGCATATCCGAGTACATAGATTTAACAGAAAACTTCCCATTGAGTGTTAAGTTCCATTTGAACTCATATGTATCATTTGACCTCTGAACACCCATCAATCTTTTAACTAATTTTAGCCAAGAAGTCCACTTGTCCCCTACTAAAGATCGTCTGAGTTCAATATTCAACTGGGTATGCTCTAAAACATGTGCAACCAAAACATTTTTTTGTCTTGCATTATTATAATGCGACCGGTATTGGGTAGCTAAGGGTTTATTTCCCAACTAGATATCTTCCCAAAACCGAGTTCCTAATCCATTACCGACCTTTAAACACCCTCGTTGGAAAAATTCATTCTTCACCTTCGTAATTCCCTTCCAAAAAAGGGAATCATTAGGTTTCGGCTCCACTTGAGCTAACATCTTTGTCCCTAAGTATTTTTTAGTGAGTAGCTCCTGCCAATTCCCTCTTCATGAAGAATTTTGAACAACCATTTACTTAAGAGACACTTGTTCTTTAATTCCAGCACCTCAATAACCAGCTCCCCTTGATCTTTCGGGCGACAAACTATGTTCCATTTTGTTAAACGATATTTTTTGTTTTTTGATCACTCTGCGAGAAGAACTGGTAGGGGAAAAAGTCAAGTCTCTAATGCACTCCAACTGGTATCTAACAAAAGGAAAGTAGGAACATTGGGAGGCTAGTAAGGACATAATTTATTAGAACCGGACGATCTCCATATGAGAGCATCTTCCCTACCTAGCATCCCAATTTCTTTTCAAATCTATCTTCAATTGGTTTCCATTCCTTATTCAACAGCTTGCGATATTGGATAGGAATACCTAAGTACCTAAATGGTAAAGCACCAACCCTGAGAGTTGCTCAACGATAGATAAAATTAATTTCATATTGACGGCTGTCTCAAGGTCATGCTCAAGAAACAAAATAGTGTTGTCAGCATATTGCAAAATTGATATCCCTCCCTCAACCAGATGAGGGAACCAACTTGCCCGTCTTCTTTTGCTCTTGCAATTAGAACATCCAATAAATCCGCAACAATATTAAACAGAACTGGAGACATTCGGTCACCCTGTCTAAGACCTTTCATTGTTTGGAAATAATGACCAATATCATCATTTACCCGAATCCCCACGCTTCCGTCTTGTACAAACCGTCCCACCCAATCACACCACTTTGGGTCAAAACCCTTCATACGTAGTGCTTGCTGGAGAAACGACCATGTAACCTTATCATAAGCCTTTTCAAAGTCAATCTTAAAAAGGACCTCATCCATTTTTTTCACTGTATTTCGTGAATGTTTTATGTAGGACTACCACCCCTTCAAGGATGTTCCTACCTGGGATAAAAGCGGACTGCGTAGGATGAATTACTTTTTGGGCAATATACGACACATGATTCGTCTCTAGCTTGGTAAAGATTTTAAAAATCACGTTCAAAAGACAAATAGGTCTATATTGTTCCATACGACTCGCGTCCTATTTTTTGGGCAACAAGGTTATGACCCCAAAATTTAATTTAAAAAGAGTAAGCTCCCCGCATTTTAATTGATGAAACATAGCCATCAAGTCAAACTTAATCACATCCTAATTTTTTTGGTAAAATCCACAGGAAACCCATCTGGCCCCTGATGGCGTGTATCACATGTTCTATGGGAACCCCAAGAGGAAGGTATGATGTAGCGTAGCAGCAATTTTCCCTTGATTTCAAAACCAAGGTTATCGAAACAGTAGGACTTGGAGAAGGCCTCACCGAGGTGGCAACCTACGCCAGAAAGAGCTGTTGACGTGGATCTGCACACAATCACAAACAAACTACTTTGTCCCAATGAAACAAAGAGGTTGTCAATCTCTCCGGCTTGCTGAACACAAAGGATTAAACGTATGGTGGAAAATATTATGAGAGCAAAAATGACCTGCGAGCAAATGACTAGGAAAAGGTATGAAAACGGTTGTAAGCAATATAGGAAAATAGGAGCGGGGTCCACCGTTCACTAATGGTGTGTCTCCGAAAGATAAACATGTTGGGTAAACAAGTTACAGCTGGGTAATTGACAAAGCATGGGCGTATAACAATACTATCATGACATAATAAAGTTCACCGTTCTATCTAATATGGGCATGACGTCAAAATACTTCGACCGTCATCCAACTGCATCTATGACTAATAATCCACCCCGGGATCGCTATCCAGCCTGTCACCCGAAAGTATTAAGTTGCAAGCAACGAATAATTGCAATAAGCATGATGCATAATGTAAGCAATGAGAACAACACAAAGAAGTAACCACCACTCTTTTACCCCTATTAGAAATAGCACATCTCTAGCCTTAATCGTTTCTGTCTACTCGAGCTCAGACGAAGAGAGGCATGAACCTACTATCTAGCATAAATACCCCCTCTAATGACACAAGTAATTACTTCGGCCAAAGCATACACAAGCATCAGAGAGCGTGCAAGATCATAAATAAAACATATCATAGATTAACTGAACAAGAATGTCATGATTTCCACAATTCATCGGATCCCAGCAAACACAACATATAGCATTACATAAAGATGACCTTGATCATAATAGGCAGCTCACAAGATCTAAAACAATGAAGTACAAGAAGGAGAGACAACCATCTAGCAACTGCCATGGACCCGTAGTCCCGTGGTGGACTACTCACGCATCACTCCGGAGGCAGGCATGGTGGTGTAGATGCCTCCGGTGACGACTTCCAACTCCGGAAGGGTGCCGGGAAGAGATTCAAAACCCTCCCTATCTAGGGTTGGTGAGGGCGGCGGCCTCAGACGTATTTCTGGAAAAGTGATCGGGTGCCGAGGGTTTTCGGGAGGAAGGCAATTTATAGGCGAAAGGGCGACTCGAGAATGTTTCAGAGTCATCCAGGTGGGACCCAGGCGCGGCCTAGGTGTGGGCCGTGGCCTGGGGACGTCTGGCAACGGTTGGCCCCCCCCTGCAGGTGTCCTTCTGGCGCAGTCTTTGTTTCCATGTGAAAATAATTTCCGTAAATTTGCAGCTGATTCCGAGAAAATTCCCCAACTAGCTTTTCTGAAACAAAAAGACAGCAGAAAACAAGACCTGGCACTAGTCATCTTGTTAATAGGTTAGTTCCATAAAATATGCCAAAATGATATAAAACATTATAAAAACATGTGGCAATGATATATAACAAGCATGGAACAACCAAAAATTATAGATACGTTTGATACGTATCAGCATCCCCAACCTTAATTTCTTCCCGTCCTCGAGTAGGTAAATGATAACAAAATAATTTTTGTAGTGACATGCTACCAACATAATCTTGATCAAATAATAATGTAAAGCATATAAACTGAATGAAGTGATCTAAAACAATGGTCTATTGTTGAAATGAAGTAAACAATGGTTAACCATGTGTAACATCTAAATAAGAATTTTTCATGAATAGTACTTTAGAGACTTGAAAATTATAAAACTCGTCATGCTTGATAGGTCACAAAGTAACATTCTTTCGTCAAAGGTGTTTAACCAACACAAAGGAAGATTTAAGTTTTCAGCAAAAGATTCAATTTCTAACATACTTATCACTGGATAATGTTAATATAAAAGTTTTCACAGTTAAATCTAAAGATAACTTGTAGTAGACTTGTACCAAAATTGATAATAATTGTTTCCTTGAGAGATAAAGATTGGGAAAGGAAAACTAACTCAACATAAAAGTAAAAGAAAGGCCATTCACACAGGAAAACAGAGATTAATCGTGTGCTAGAGCTTTTTAGTTTTTGAAACCATATAGAGACATACAAATATTTTTTTAGAGAGGTGCATACTATTGTCAACGAATGACAATAGAGTTCTTGATATCTTCCATACCAAACAAATTTTAAGAGCGGCCCCCATGAGGAATGTTATTTCTGCAGCAAGCAGATCATTCCTCTATCTCCTTTGTTTACACATGCAGATGTTTTACTGAATTCTCAGGAACAAAATGTGAGGAGAGTTTGTGAAAATCTTATTTTATCTTTTATGGGGCTTTCACCCCGTTGCCAGCTCTTTTTGCGAAATTAATGGACAAGTAGATAAAGCAAACAAGTCCTTGGTAACTTATTTGGCATGGAAGATAACAAACCCGACTACTACTTCCTCATGAGCTTGGCAGCAGTAGCACAAAACTGAAGTAATAACATTTTGAATATTTCAAGGTAGCACACGAAAAATTTACTTGGAGTGACCAGGAAATCTAAAAAACATTGAGATGGGCACTCACCGCGCCCTCTTAGCGATTTGGCGTTCCCGGCCGTCGGACCTTCACCGTGAGGCGATCTCATCCGCTCGCTCGCGCGTTAACTAATGGTGACTGGTTTTTGGCCCACCCGTCATCCTCTATGCGGGTTAGGATTTGTGTATAACTGGACATGGGCGTGAAACGAGTGGAGGAGAGCGATCCAAACCTTCCCCAATCCCCAGCTTCCCCGGTCCCCACCTCTCCCACAATCAATGTGTCGAATGAAGCCCGAGCGAACGAAAGGTGGAGAGCGCTCGGACCCCACTGCGTTTCGGCCTGAGGTCGACCCAATCCCCTCGCGGTTACCTTCTCGCCCAATCCTCATGAGTGTGCTCCTCCCCAATCCCCTTCATCCTCCCGCCGCCGCCACCGCCAGCGCCACCACCCCCTCCCCTCCATGCGCCTTCTCACTGCAGTATGAGCTCGCACCACTGCCATGCGCCGCTGCTGCTACCGCCAAGCCACCCTTCTCCCAGTTCGGGCTGCAGCCATCGTCGCCGGCAGTCAAATGAACTTGGGGATCGCTCCGGCCGCAACGCTGCCGGTTGAAATCGTTCACGATCTTCATCGCTAGGAGGACCCCGGGCAGCTAATCTGCACCACCAGGAGGAGCGCCCCATCCCCGGACCATATTCGTCGCCGCAACATCCGGCAGATCCAGCAGGGAAGAACACACGGGAGCTCCTCCCACAGCAGCCCATGCCGGGTCACGAGGACGACGAATCAGGTGTGTCTCTCCCTCATCCACCTCTGCTCTCTCTCTCTCTCGTCTCACTTCCTCTAGCTCGCTCTCTCTCTCCCATTCGGAGGCGACGACGCAGGGGAGGCGCACGCGAGATTCACGACCTCCAGCGGCAAGCCCCTGACTCCATGTTGACCGGCAGTGGCGGCGTCTGGTCGCCAGCGCGTCCCTGGCTGCATGTTCAAGGTCCTACGGCCGCCATCCTCGAGCCTCGCTCTCGCACGAGTGGTGGACACAGTTTCGGGCCCGCGGCTGTGCAGCCGCACTGCACGAAACTGGTGGCATCAAGGAGGACGGGGGGAAGCGGCGCCGCCTCCATCTGCGGTACATCGACATCACGCGCGGCAGCCGGCTGGGCTCAGCCTGATCAATCTCAACGTCCCCCGCCTCCTTCACCCCATCCTCAACTCCCCTACTGATTTCAATTGATTAAGGTGAGCAAGTATATTTACTATAAGCCTATGTGTGATTTGATCTAGGTTTATGTGCTGAATGATCTGCTAAACTGAATGGCAACAAGGAGCACGTGGGTTAGAGGTGCATCATCGTGGGAAGCCATATCTGATGGTCGACATTGCGTGTTTCAGGGTCAAGGTTCATGCTACCGTCAAGAGGTGGAGGATCAGCGTGCATCAGTTTGTCGATATCATTTAGATGTAAGTTCCAGTTTTTAGAACAATGTTTAGTTTTTTACTCCACACAAAAGAGATAAGTTGTCCGTCCAAAAAAAAGAGATAAGTTGAGATTGGTTGCTCATATTCATGTTTGTTTTTTCTTAAGCAAAAAGAGAAGTGGATCAATTTGTCTGTTAGCCTGGTTATCAGTTTGCAATTTCCCTGCTACATAAGATGTGTTCTTTATTCATCATCAGGTCAAGAATTAGTATCCTTCAGTTCATGCACCGGTTTTCTTTAATAGGATTGGCATGTGGGGATGATTTCAGAGAAAAAGCGAAGGGTCCTGGTGGCCTTGCCTTTGCCGGGGTCCCATCCCACAAGATGATCTTCAGAGCGGATAAATTATTTTTTATTCATATGATTCTAATCTTACCCCTCTGATGTTTTTTGGTTCAGATGTTTTCTGGAGGAAGAAGATGGAGTTCTCTGTTTTCATGTTCGAAGTGAATACATGGGAGCCAAACTATTCCCCAATTAGTACATGGTACCGTAAAAAAGCACTACCACAGTGAGTACTATTGTGACAACGTCGATTTTGATGCTTCTTCCTCCATGACGGGAGGATCTTGGATCTCAGTCGAGGGTCGTCTATGGCTGGTTGCACTCCAAGTGATATATAGCCCCCGCTGGTGCAGCTAGTTCTGTTTGCTTTAAGGTCGCCGGCCGCACAAAGCGCAGCGTGTTCTCCAAATGAAAATGGGGCTCGACTTTGGAAATATGCCTGACGAGGGGTTAACTCATCAAATCCCAAGGTTAAGGACCTAGGGTTGAGATTACGGGGAGAGAACATGGTAGAGCTGGTAGTTTCGTCGGCTGACAAGCAAAAGTAAGGATTTACCCAGGTTCAGGCCTCCGGAGAGTAACACCCTACTTCTTGCTTGTCTGGTATTGATATGAGGGTATATGCGAGCTACAATTGAGTCCCGACGAGATGTCGATCTCGCTAGCGCTTTGGTGGTTTGAGTATTGCGTGTCCTTTCATCGGCGGCCCTCCCAGCCTTTATATAATAGGCTGGGTCTCGAGAGTTCGCCACCGACTCAGATTTACAAGTAAGGAAAGTCTAAACCGACTATGGCTACGGCTAACTTGGAGGATACTCCGTCTTCTTGGGCCTTCCTTTATGGGCTTCATATAGGCTCTTGATAATTGGGCCTAGTCGATATGTGCAAGAGGTACCCTCATGGTAGGGTACCTGAAAGGTATATCCCTGTCAGTAGCCCCCGAGTACTTGTCTGACTCGAAGAATCGGGCATGGACTCATTCATCAGTGCACGTCATATTCTTTGTACCTGTGTTTATGATTGGAATTCCTGTATGAATAGCACATTTTGTCTGGCTATGTCGATCATTTCATCGACTACGGTTTTTGCTTATGATCAAGGGATAACAACTTAGTAGGCCCGATACACACGACGGATCGGGACCGGTTAACTGCACATTCGGGCAAAACGTTACTAGCTTTCAATCAAACTCGAGTACTCGGACTCGAATCTGGAACAGACTGGTCAGACTCGACTCAGGCCGTTGAGGTCTTACTGAATCGTTCTGCAGTATAACTTTGAGATTACCCAACGCGTCCGTCGGGATTTTTCGTCATGTCTGCTAACACGTAAAGTTTTAAGGATTAATGCTGCTGGAGCGGTCCTTAGCCCAGCTCGACAGATCGGCGGGTCTTACCTTTGAACTTATGCATGTAGCATCCGAGGTATTTTGCGGCAGACGCAACTCGGGAATTTATCGTGTATGATTTTGCGTTTCAATTTTGGTTATCAGCTGAGTCGAGTCCTTTGTCGACTGAGCCTTTGCCATTATTCTATCGGGTGCACGGCAGCGTTCCCGATGGGAGTAGCCCCCGAGATTGTGCTTTATTGCTTGCAATGGAGGATAATCTCAAATCTTTTTATCCCGTACATATTCAATCCAATTTTTTTTTGATACGCTCCCGATGGGAGTAATATGTTTCAGTCGGAGAAACTATCGAGTACTGTTATGTCTTGTGTTGCGTAACTTGCAATTTCACCCTCGAAACAACCTAGGCGGTCGAACGACCGGCTGTGCTTGAGTTCTGATTTTCACCCTCGAACTCGGCGAGGCGGTCGAGTGACCGGTTACGCCTCGAGAGGACTCGAATGCTAGTAAAGGGAGATGCTTGGGGTGACGTCAGGGATGACGCATTTGGCGACTGCACCTTCTGATAGAGCGGTGGCGTGTGCAGTGCTGACCGAAGAAACGGTGCCGTTTGAACTGGATTTGACCGCTGAAGCGCGGTTTTTACGGCGACGTGATGATGGTCTCCTAGATTCCCGTGCGTAGTGGGCGGAGTGGCCGCGGCGGTTGCTCTCCACGGTTGCCACGTGTATGGCTGGATATGCACCGTGGCACACGATCTTGTGCGAACGGTGGAGATTTGTGGCGCAGTTAAATAAAAGGGGTGCAACGAGGTAAATTAGTTTTTACTTGCCATTTGCTCCCCGCCGCCTCTCCTTCTGCATCTTCTTCTTCCTCGCGCTCTATTTGCATGGCCACCGTAGCCATGGCCAAGACGGCGAAGAGGAAAGCTGCTGCGGACGCCGCGACCCCCACGGCGCCGAACGTCACCGCCCCGGGCGCAGGTGGCGCGGCACCACTGAAGAAGAAGGCTGGAGGCTGGACGAGGTCCAATATGACAGCCTCGAAGCTGGACGGATACCGGCGGGACGGGTGGCTGCCCTCCGCCGCGCTGCTGCCTGCTCGCGTTCCCGGTGCTGAGGTAAGCCCTCAACCCAGGGAGGGCGAGCGCGTTTGCTTTCATGACTTCGTGAACAGGGGCTTCTCCTTCCCTGTTCACGACTTCGTGCGTGCGCTGATGTACGCATACAAGGTGCAGTTGCACGATTTCACCCCCAACTCCATGTTGCACATTGCTATTTTCTTTGTGCTTTGTGAGTGCTTTCTGGGGTTCATCCGCATTGGGGTCTTTGGAAGAAGATCTTTAATGTGAAGAGGAACGCCGGCCCGGACGGTGCGTATGGAGTTGGCGGCTTCAACATCCAGGCTCGCAAGGAGGTCGAGTACTTCGACATCCAACAGGTCGAGTCGGCGCAGAACTGGCGCAAAAAGTGGTTCTACGTCAGCGCGCAGCAAGACGGACTGCCCGCGTTTGACGCCAACGCGCCTCTGGTGAAGACCCGAGCCTAGTTACACCAGACAACCGCTGTGGAGGAGGCTGAGGCGAAGCCTCTGATGGAGAAGATAGCCAAACTTATGAAGACTGTCGGCCGCGAAGTGAGCGGCCTGCATTTGATTTCGACCTTCATCAAGCGGGCCGTGCAGCCTTTGCGGGTGCGAGCGCACCCGATGTGGATGTTCCAGGGCGCGCACGACCCGACGCGATTGGCGGGAGAAGAGGGCGTGCCATCAGCAAGAGAAGTAGAGACCAGGGTGCGGTCAATCACCAAGCTGACCGCAAAGGATAGCTGCACCCTCGACTGCCCCCGCGACGCGTTCGACAGCGACCATCCACTACCCGCGGTACGTTTTCGTCTTCTGCTTAATATTTCTCGGTAAATATATGCATGTTAGCTGATGTAAGTACACATCTGGTATGTGCAGAGTTGGGCGCCTGCCAAGCGCTTCCCTCCACTTCCCGAAGATGGGGAAACAGTAGAGGTGGAGAATTTGTCGGCCGAGGGCGAGGCCGATGATATTTCTCTCGCTTCTGCTCACACGCCTACTGACGAGGTGGAGGAATCTGAGCAGGAGGAGGAAGAACTGCCTCCGCCTAAACGGCGCCGTGCAGTCGAGTGCATCGACTGCGGATAGCTCGCCCCCACCTGCTGCACATGGTGAAGACTCGGGATCTTCTTCACCTGACACGAGAGGGCCAAGGGCGGTAACCCCGCTGCGCGCGGCCTCTCCAGCTAAGTCACCATCGTTCGAGGCATGCTTGGATTATGATTCCTTGATGCTTTCTGACGACGAGGGAGTCAGGTGAAGACTTTTGCCAAAGATTTGTGCTTTGCTGTATATTTTCCTTTGACAACTGACGCTTTGTTTTTGTGCAGCCCGGGTGAGGATGATTTGCCCAAGGATGACCTCCCCCCGAACGCTCCTGGAGCGATGCCAGTGTCACCTTCGGGTGAGGCGCTTCGGGTGGAGGCTCAGTCGACTTCTCCGGCGAGTCCTCATCCCAACCCGCAGGAAGACGCGCCTTCCGCGTCGAGTGATGCGCTGCCCTCACGCTATAACCATGTAAGTATTATGCTGAACTCTTCAATGTTTTATCGCGTGCGCGACAGCGCTCCCGATGGGAGTAGCCCCCGAGGCTATGCGCAACTAGCATAGTTGGGCATAGGCTCAAACCCGAGTGTTTATGTTTTGTGTGTTATTTTACTGAATCCTTCTTGCCGCACAGTCGTTCATTGATACGTCTCAAATGTATCTATAATTTCTGATGTTCCATGTTTATATTATACCAATTGTTACATGTTTTATATACACTTCATAACATTTTTATGCATTTTCTGGGATTAACCTATTAACAAGATGGCACAGTGCCAATTCCTGTTTTCTGCTGTTTTTGTATTCTAGAAAAGCTGTTCTGGAAATATTCTCGGAATTGGACGAAACTTGGACAGGACCTCTTATTTTTCCAACACGTACACGGAGTCCAAAGGAGAGACGGAGGCGACCTAGGAGGCAGCCACACCATGGGGCGGCACGGGCCCACCTCCTGCCGCGCTGTGGGGTGGTGTGGCCCCCTCGGGTGCCTCCGGCCACCGCCCTTTCGCCTATATAATCCCCCCGACGCGAAAACCCTAAATACCCGAGCCATTATCCACGAAAAGTTGCAGAGACACCGCCGTCGTCAACCCTAGCTCGGGAGGGTTCAGAAGCTCTTCCCGGCACCCTGCCGGAGAGGGGAATCATCACCGGAGGGCTCTACATCGCCATGCCTGCCTCCGGAGTGATGCGTGAGTAGTTCATCCTTGGACTACGGGTCCATAGCAGTAGCTAGATGGTTGTCTCTCCTCCTTGTGCTATCATGTTTAGATCTTGTGAGCTGCCTATCATGTTCAAGATCATATTATTGTAATGCTACATGTTGTGTTTGCTGGGATTCGATGAATATTGAATACTATGTCAAGTTGATTATCAATCTATCTTATATGTTATTTATGATCTTGCATGCTCTCTGTTTCTAGTAGATGCTTTGGCCAAGTAGATGCTTTTAACTCCAAGAGGGAGTATTTATGCTAGATAGTGTGTTCAGTCTCCAGTAATCTGGGAGAGAGTGACAGTAACTTCTAAGGTTGTGGATGTGCTGTTGCCACTAGGGGTAAAACAACAATGTTTTGTCCAAGGATAATTGTATTGTTTACATTACGCACTTTACTTAATGCAATAATCTGTTGCTTGCAACTTAATACCAACGGGGAACACGGATGTCAACCTGAAGGTGGATTATTAGTCATAGATGATGTTGGATAACGGTCTATGTATCATGTTGTAATGCCCAATTTAATATCATAGTAGTCATCTTGTCATATATATGCATTGTTATGCGCTCAATATTTTATCAATTGCCCAGCTGTAATTTGTTCACCCAACATGTTAGTTATCTTTTATGGAGAGACGCCACTTGTGAACTGTGGACCCCGGTCCATTCTTTTACACTGATAATACAACCAACTGAAATCAATGTTCTTTTTCATTCTCTGCAATTAAACACTATTTTCGACACCATACGTTTAATCATTTGTTTTCAGCAAGTCGGTGAGATTCACAACCTCACTGTTTCGTTGGGGCAAAGTAGTTTGATTGTATTGTGTGCAGGTTCCACGTCAGCGCGCCACTGACAACCTTCAGAAGTGATATCTTACTCCTACTGGATTGATAACCTTGGTATCTTACTGAGGGAAAACTTGCTGCTGCACTGCTTCATACCTTCCTCTTGGGGTCTCCCAACGAACGTGTGCTTTCACGTCATCAAGCAATATTTTCTGGCGCCGTTGCCGGGGAGTAAGAGGACTTCTGCAAGGGGAGTCTCACGCTTCCAATCTCGTTACTTTGTTATTGTCTTGTTGAGTTATTATGTCTAGCTCTTTACTTGTTATCAATGGATACTCTTCTTGAAACTTGTCCTATGGCTGAAAACAACATGAGAGAGCTTTATGAAATTTATCTTGAGTTAGAACATGAAGTGTTTGAAGAGAAAATTAAAAAACCTATGGAACTTTATTTGCATGATAATACCAATGTTATTGGTATGCACTTTTTGAACACCGTTATTGCTAATGCTATGGAAAACCATAAGCTTGGGAATGTTGGTATTGATTCTTTGGAAATATCTCCTTTTGATAAATTTGAAGTAACAAACACCTTGACTCAACAAAATAAAATAGCAGAACTACCAAATATTTCCCCCGCTGTTGTTTATGAAAATCCATGCTATTATGATAAATCTTATGATAATCCTCTATTTGTGCCTACTACTGACATTCATGATAATGAGAAGGTTTTCTTAGATTTATATGATCATTCTCTAGATGATGGTCCTGTATTGCCTGATGATATTAATTATACTACTATTGTTAAAAGTGGGTTTGATGACCCCACTGTTTTTTAGATTAATAAAAATTATGTGTTTGTAGATCATGAAAAGAATGCTTTATGTGATAGTTATATTGTTGAGTTTGTTCATGATACTACTGAAAGTTATTATGAGAGAGGAAAATATGGTTGTAAAAGTTTTCAAGTCACTAAAACACTTCTTTTTATGTTGAAAGTTTTGAAGTTGCATTTGTTTCATCTTCTTATGCTAGTTGCTTTATACTTCAATAATTTATTTTATTACAAGATTTCTTTGCATAGGAAGTGGGTTAGACTTAAATATATTTGATATTTACCTTTTGATGCTGTCTTTTTTTTTTCAACTCTTATTCCTATAAGAGCATCATTAAAATCTTCTAGCCTAGCTAAAAGGCGTTAAAGAGAAGCGCTTATGGGAGACAACCCATTGTTTTATTTCTGCATTTTTTCTTTATTTGAGTCGAGGTGTTGTTTACTTCTATAGCAATGCCTTTGTATCTTTATTTTCTTGCATTGTTGTGCCAAGTAAGGCCTCTAATAGGAAGATGATGCTAGATTTGGATTTCTGCGCAGGAACAGATTTCTTCTGTTCACCGTATTGCTTCTGTAAAATCACAGAAAAATTATTTAAATCTGTAATGTTTTGTGCGTGATCCTCAGATATGTACGCATCTTTCATTAGTTTTGAGTTTTTCGATTTGAGCAACGTAAGTGCCTCGAACAAATTCGTCGTTACGGACTGTTCTGTTTTAGACAGATTCTGCCTTTTATTTTGCATTCTCTGTTTTACTAGTGTTTTGGTGAAAGAGCTTCACATAACATCAGTGGCAGTAGCTAATGTTTAAAAATTAATTGTCATGTTTGTGTCCTTATAGAACATGTGAGTTTTTGATTGTGCACTAACCCTCTAATGAAAATTATTCTGAGTTTGGTGTGGCGGAAGTTTTCAAGGGTCAAGAGAGGAGGATGATATAATGTGATCAAGAAGGGTGAAGAGCTTAAGCTTGGGGATGCTCCCATGGATCGCCCCAGCATATTTCAAGAAAACTCAAGCGCCTAAGCTTGGGGATGCCCAAGGCATCCCCTTCTTCATCAGCAACTTATCAGGTCATCTCTAGTGAAACTAAATTTTAATTCTTTCACATCATATGTGCTTTACTTGGAGCGTCTGTGTGATTTTATTTTCGCATTGTTATTTTATTTTCTGAGATCAACTTGTTGGATCCTAGCAATCTTGTTTGGGAGAGAGACACGCTCCGCTTTTTCCTGTGAATACTCCTATTCTTCACTTATACTTGTTGAGTATTCTTGTTTAGCTACTGCTATACTTTTAGCTCCTGTTTTTCATGCATCTCTTGTTCAGAGCTGTTAGTTCTTTTAGATAAAGTACTCTTTTGTTTCATTTATAATTATTTGAAGAGTTTGTGTTGAAATAAGTTGATTGGTGTTTGGTTGGAAAAGAAAATGCTGCATGTGGTAGATGGTATAATGAAAAAAGCTTACATATTCTTTTAGATCACTGTCTTGGATAATTTGATACTTGTCAATTGTTTTGAGTTATCAAGTAGTTCATGTTTAAGCTTTTGTATCATGTGGTTAAAACCTATTAGTGGAGAAATACCGTAAAGCTTGTTGAAATTTGGTTTGTATGATTGGTATCTCTAAGGTTTGGATATTTTCTAATAAAAGTGTTTGGTTAACAAGGAAGACAGTATAGAGTCTTATAAAGCTTGCAATATGTTTTCATATGAGTCTTGTTGTACCGGTTGATATCCGGTGTTTCCTTCAAATAACCTTGCTAGCCTAAATCTGTACTGAGAGGGAATGCTTCTCGTGCATCCAAAACCTTGAGCCAAAATACATGTCATTTGTGTCAACCATAACTATCTATATGTGGTATTTCCTTGTCACTCCAAGTAAATTTTTCATGTGCTACCTTTAAATTATTCAAAATTGTTACTACTATTCATGAAAAGTTTTTGCTTATATGATTCAGTTGTTTGCTCATTATCTATTTGTTCGCAAACTATAGACCATTGACCTGGATCACTTCATTCATAATATGTGCTTTACAATACTATTTGATCAAGATTATGATGGTGGCATGTCACCTCAGAAATTATTTTGTTTTTATCGTTTTACCTACTCGAGAACGAGTAGAACTAAGCTTGGGGATGCTTGATACGTCTCAAACATATCTATAATTTCTGATGTTTCATGTTTATATTATACCAATTGTTACATGTTTTATATACACTTCATATCATTTTTATGCATTTTCTGGGACTAACCTATTAACAAGATGCCACAGTGCCAGTTCCTGTTTTCTGCTGTTTTTGTATTCCAGAAAAGCTGTTCTGGAAATATTCTCGGAATTGGACGAAACTTGGACAGGACCTCCTATTTTTCCAACACGTACACGGAGTCTAAAGGAGAGACGGAGGTGACCTAGGAGGCAGCCACACCATGGGGCGGCGCGGGCCCACCTCCTGCCGCGCCGTGGGGTGGTGTGGCCCCCTCGGGTGCCTCCAACCGCCGCCCTTTCACCTATATAATCCCCCCGACGCGAAAACCCTAAATACCCGAGCCATTATCCACGAAAAGTTCTAGAGACGCCGCCGTCGTCAACCCTAGCTCAGGAGGGTTCAGAAGCTCTTTCCGGCACCCTGCCGGAGAGGGGAATCATCACCGGAGGGCTCTACATCGCCATGCCTGCCTCCGGACTGATGCGTGAGTAGTTCATCCTTGGACTATGGGTCCATAGCAGTAGCTAGATGGTTGTCTGTCCTCCTTGTGCTATCAGGTTTAGATCTTGTGAGCTACCTATCATGATCAAGATCATATTATTGTAATGCTACATGTTGTGTTTGCTGGGATCCGATGAATATTGAATACTATGTCAAGTTGATTATCAATCTATCTTATATGTTATTTATGATCTTGCATGCTCTCCGTTTCTAGTAGATGCTTTGGCCAAGTAGATGCTTTTAACTCCAAGAGGGAGTATTTATGATAGATAGTGGGTTCAGTCTCCAGTAATCTGGGAGAGTGACAGCAACTGCTAAGGTTGTGGATGTGCTGTTGCAACTAGGGGTAAAACATCAATGTTTTGTCTAAGGATAATTGTATTGTTTACATTGGGATAGGATTAAACTCATGCTTAGAACTTGTCCATCACATGGGGTTAATGAATGGACCATTTTACACTCTTTTTACAATGGTCTAAATTACATGTCTAGAAATATACTTGATTCAGCTGCTGGAGGTGCTTTCATGGGAAAAACTATATTAGAAGCTAAGAACATTTTGGAAAGTATCTTGCAAAATTATAGTCAATGGCATACTGATAGAGCACCTAGTTCATCTAAGAAAGTGAACTCTATAGAAGAAACAAATGATTTGTCATCTAAAATGGACACCATTCTTGCTTTTATTAATAAACAAAATTTTGAAAATATGCCTTTGCAAGAACTAGTTGGTAATAATCCTGAAAATGTTGATGTCAACTTCATTAGGAACTATGGTAATAATGGGTATGGTAATAACAATTATAACTCTTATAATAAGCCCCCATATGTTCCAAACAAATATACCACTAGTAGTAATGTTTCTAGTGATTTGGAAAACACCATTAGATCATTTATATCTACTCAAAAGGAGCTCAATAAGGAGTTCATATCCAAATTCGAAAAACATGATATTTTGTTTGAAAGAGTAGATCAACTCACTAAGGAAGTTTCCTCATTAAAGAACATCATTATATCTCAAAAAGAGAAAAAAGTTGAGGAAGTTAAAATGCTTAGTGAAGTTAAGGAACCATTTGTTGATTTAGAGAAGTGTAGCTTGCATGAATTAATTTCTATCTTACAAAAATTTGCAAGTGATCCTTCTGTTAATATTAACCAGGCTGGTTTTGGTTCCTATATTGCTAATCATGTCTTAAAAGAAAAGATTGCTAGGTACAATCAAGAAGCTATGATACCACCTAAGCTTGGGGATATGGATCCCAAGGTACTAGTAACCATTGGAAAAGAGACACACCATGCCATTTTAGATCTAGGATCTAGTGTCTCTATATTATCTAAAGAACTATATGAAGTCCTTGAACTTAAAAATATTGAGAAATGCTCTATTGAACTTGCACTTGCTGATGATTCCATTAGACATGCTCTAGGAAAAGTAAGTGATGTTATGGTAGAGTTACACATGACTTTTGTGCCTGTTGATTTTCTAATCATGGACATGGGGAATAAAACCTCTAGTCCTATTATTTTGGGAAGACCTTTTCTTCGTACTACAGGTGCCATTATTGATTCAAAGGAAGGGAATGTGAAGTTTCAGTTTCCACACAAGAAGAGCATGGAACACTTCCCAAGGAAGAGGGACACACCAAGGTTCAAGCTCCCTCATGAGCTACGTCCCCTTTGATTATCAAGTAAGTAAGCCTAGCTATATGGCTATAAAGAAAGCGCTTTACGGGAGGCAACCCGGTTGTTTTTGTTTGAGATTTTCTTTGAGTCCTCTTGCTGTAACAAGAGAGTAGTTTGTTAGTTTTGTTTCTGGGATTTTTAATAAAGAACCAAGTTTTACCTATTTTGGGTTTGAAAAGTTGCTATTCATTTTCGGAGAGTTTTCTGCCTGCACGAAGTCTGTGCACGGTTTGATTTTTCATTTTTTATCTGTAACTCCGATTGAGCTGTAATTTGAACTGTAGCTTCAACTTTTCATCCTCTGTACACGTGATTTTTGCAGATTTTTCTGACGAGTTTAAGTAGGGTAGAAAAATGCGTTTTGCTGCTGCTGTTTTTCTGGACAGATTCTGTCTTGATATTGTTTGATGCATTCTTTGAGCTTTTTGCTTGAATCTTTTTGATTCAATTGAGTTTATGAGTAGGCATACAACATTATATACTCTCTGGACATTCATATGAATTTTTGCCTAAGGATTTTATGCAGCAAGGAACCTATTTGTTTATCACTACTAATATCACCCCACAGAAAAGAAATGGGAGAAACGGTGTTTTGAAGTTTTTTCACAGGGATTAGAGGAGCTGCACCAAGAGCTATCCAAGGATGGTGAAGACCATAAGCTTGGGGATGTCAAGACAACCCCACTAGACCAACACACTCTCGGTTTGCACACGTCTAACTTCTGTTTTTCGATCAAAGCACTTTATCGTATAAACTTGGAGCGTCTGTTTTTTTTGCTTTTGTTATTTCGGTTTGTTAATAAGACCACCACTATCATTTATATATGAGAGAGCTACTGGAAGTTTGGGTTGAATTATGTTGGATGCTATTAAATATATTGGGATAGGGATGTTTGAGTTGATTTTAAAAGATACATATAGTTGCATAATTCATGTGCTTTGAATGAATGTTAATTTGCAAGTGTGTTGTCAAGAGCTATCTTTTACCATGTTTAGATGTTGAATTTTAACTTTACTTGGTTTAACATGGATTGATTAGTTCTATGGACACTTATGCATGCATTTAGATGGTCAACTTTCTCCCTATTGCTAGCCCAAAAATTACAACAAGTAAAAAGCTTGTTTCCCAACACCTTCAACCAAAGTTTTTCCAGTGAGTCCACCATATCTACCTATTAGCTTTATGCTATTCCAAGTATGTTTATCATGTTATATTGTGTTATCTACATTTCTGAATTTAAATGCTTATGTTATTGATTGTCATGGGAAAAAGGTGCACAATTTACTTTTATTGCATTTAATAAGCATGAACCATTGTGATTAAAATTATGAAGTTGTGGGCTTGACAATAGTTTTGGTTGGGAGTTAGCCCATATGTGCTGTCACATGGCAAGCTTTCAACATTGCACTTATTTATATTTAGTTGATGTCATGTACTTTTGTTTATGGATGCCTATCATGGGTGAAATGAATGTGGATACTTAGTAAGTTCAAAGAGTTTGTATAAATGGTTAGAGAAATGCCTGGGCCGCTAATCTAAGCCATGCATCATTCATGGTGGAAATTTACAGCATAACCATAATGTTCATTCAGTGATGCACCTCATAATAAAAAGCTATACCCATAGTAAATAAAAGAGTGCTGAGATTGTTCATTGTCTGTTTGTCTTGTTGTTTTGACATGGGCTTGTTCATGTCAAGGGGCAAGAGGTACCCCAGTGCAGTTCTTGATGATACTATTATTACTTGCAATGACCTTTATTTGAATTTACTTTGTGGACCAAAGTGAGTAACACATGGTGTAGGTACTTGTATTCAAGGGACATGAGACATTCAACCAATACATTGTCAAGCACACCACTCATATTTGCTTTCACTTTAAACATTAATCATTCAAGATGCTATGATAGGGGTAATGAGAGCTCCACACCAATGACTACCACATTGCAAGCATTAACTTAAGTAGAAGTGTTTGGAAGTTAGATGAAACTTATTCATGCTTTACCTCTACTTATTTATCTATCCAAAGTGTCCACCTTTTATATTCAGTTTTCATAAGAAGTACTCTATGACCACCATAGGATGTTTTTACTTTTCATTATGCATACATTTGGTCCATAGTACTTTCTTCTATGTTACACTTTGTGAATTTATCATTGAACATCTTTACATTGAGTATTTGATATCACTTCATAATTTATCTTGCATATTGTTATTCCTTTGAAGAATGAATCATTTGACTCTATGTAGCAATAGTAATCACCTTTGATATCCATTGATAGTATTAAAATGCAAAGTCCATGTTAGTTTTATCACCTTCATACTCGGGACGAGCATGGGTTAAGCTTGGGGATGTTGATGCATGTAAAATGCATACATGAACTTTACATTTTATTACATGTTATTCCATGTTATTTGCATCATATAAGGGTTATATTCATGATTTATATTGAGTTTTGGGGATAATTAACAACTTCCCCATTTTTCTGGAATTAACCCTGCGCTGTCAGAAAACCCCTTTTTCTATATTTTTGTTTCAGGGACCAAACGACGTCCAAATGACCTGAATTTTACGGGGATCACTTTTTTGGAAGGAACGAAACGTAGGCGCAAAGGAATCGAAGAAACGGAGACCAGAAGGCCAAAAGGGGTGGGCCCACGCGGCCAGATTCCCTGACCGCGTGGGACCCCCATCCTGGCCCTCGGGCCTCCGCTGCCGTCGATCTTTCTTCCCGAAGCTTCGTCTTGACCTAAAAACGACTATATATAGACCCCCAGGGCTTTCGCGAAAGGGAGCGCCGCGAAACACAGAAACCACGAAACAGAGACCTGGAGCTGAAGATTGGAGGGGGAAAACTCCGGCGGGGCGCTGCCGGTGTGGTCTCCTTCCCCTCCAACAACATCTCCACCGACACCATGATGAAGAGGGAGTAGTCCACCCCTGGACTATGGGTTTGTGGAAGTAACTTATGTATCTCTCCTCTCTATGAGCTTCACTAATTAGTACCGTATGAGCTGCTGAACATGATTACGGTCATCTATGTAATTCCTTTGTGGTGGATCTTTATTATGAGTTAATACATGTTTGAGATTGCAATGGTTTTGTTTCAGTTATGAAAGTAGATGCATATTATGTACCCCGTTCTTATTTACTTGTCATGATCAAGCATGTTTATGAGAGCATGTGAGGGGGAACGTGTGCATTAGTTGGAGTAACGGGGGGTGGCTAGTGCAGTGAACGTGACAGATAGTTCTGCGATCCACTTGGGTTTTCTACCTTACTTTGTTGCCTCACTAGGGATAAACAAAAATACCATGCTACCGGAGAGTGGATGTGACCTTGGCCACTACCTCCATGACTAGATCTAGCATGTTCTTAACAACTTATACTTGAGATCTCTATGTTAGGACGTGATGCCCATATTATTAATAACTTGTCAAACCATGTTTTGCCATCTTACATGTTAATTTTAGTGTTCCATTGTCTACCACGTAATCAGAGAGAGTGCATTTGTGAAACCATGAACCCCGGTCCATTTTTAATCATAAGAAACACCTTTCCAACACTTTTATCACCACTTTTGTTTGCTGCCATTATTAAATCCAAAAATACAAAAAACACTTTTATATCTTGCATTCATCATAAAAAACCCAAAAATATCATTTACCATTGTTTCCACCATCATTGCATATTTATTTTACCATCATTGCATATTTACTACTGTTTGCATATTTATTTTATTATCATTCTCACACCTTGTGCTTGACAACCACTTGGTGAGGTTGAGGGCACAAAACAATTTATTTTGTTGCAGATTCTCAAGAAAAGGATAAGGAGATAACACCTGAAATACTGGTTCCCCGAGAGTTCGATATTAAACCCTCGAGTCACCCCTCGTGGGGAAAACTGTCTTCCACTACTACATACACTCTGTACTTGGAGTCTCAACCTAACCCATTTACTTTTCACGCAGGTAACTACGTGAAGGGCCATCAAGACCGTCATAGTAGCATCATTGGGTATCAGGCGCTGGGGGCTTCGTAACTGTAACCTTATTATCTTGCAACCAATACTTCTTCCTAATGTTAAAATTCTGCAAATCAAGTCTAGCACTAAATGTATCCTTGTGTCTACCTTCTATTTCAAGAAGTGTACCTAGCATATTGTCACATATGTTCTTCTCAATGTGCATCACGTCTAGGTTGTGTGCTATCTTTAGAAAAGGCCAATATGGTAGATCATGAAGGCTAGCCTTGAGGTGCCAGGCTGGTTCACCTTTCTCTGGGACCCGCTTTCTCTTGTTAGATGGATTTTTTCCAGGTTTGTAATCCTCAACTCTTTGTAACTTCTCCTCTAATTCTGCATCTGTGTACTTCCTTGGGGCCTCTCTATTCTCAACTTTTCCATTTAAAAGTCTGCTTTTCCTGTAAGGGTGATCCATAGCAAGGAATCGACGATGGCCAACATATCCAATTTTGTGTTTCAAAGACTCATAGCAAGGATTCACATCGCAGTGAACACATGCATAATATCCTTTTGTGCTACGGCCATACATAGTGGCATACCCAGGATAATCATGTATAGACCAAAGAAACGCAGCATGCAGTTCAAACGGATCAACTTCGCAGGCATCACGTGTCGTAACACCACTCCACAGCTTTATCATATCGTTTATCAACGGCTGCATAAATACATGAAAATCTTTTCCAGGTGAATGTTTTCCTGGGATAAGAAGTGACAGCATAAAATTATTTTGCTCCACGCACATCCAAGGTGGAAAGTTGTACGGAATGACAAACACATGCCACATACTATATGAATTACTCATATTTCCAAAAGGATTGAATCCATCTGTGGCCATACCTAGCCTGATGTTGCGTGGATCATCTGCAAACCAACCAAACTCTTTGTCAAACTCCTTCCATACTTTACTATCAGCTGGGTGCCTCAGAACATTATTCTCAGGAACCCACTGTTCCTTGTGCCACTTTGTGAATCTAGAAGTTTTCTTAGACTCAAATAGTCTTTGCAACCTTGGGATAATGGGAAAGTATCGTAGCACCTTGTGAGGAATCTTTTTATTTCCTTTGTTGTCTTTCCATCTAGATAGCCCACACTCAGAACAATGTGTTTTGTCCTTATGATCTCCCCAGAACAAAGCACAATCAAACGTGCACACATGAATGGTCTGATAACAAAGTCCAACTTCAGAAAGAGTACTCTTTGCGTCATTATACGACTTAGGAAAATCCACATCTGGCAATGCCGCACATAAGAAATCACAGAATTGATTGAAGCTCTATTTGTGATCTGGTTGTACGATTTGAGATGAAGCATCTTGATAATGAATGACAACCTTGTCATTGTGTTGCATCCCTTATGAAGCTCACGCTGCGCTTGTTCCAAGAGATTTGAATATATATTAATTTCAGCATCACCTCTCTCCCCTGTCTTCTGTAGACCTTGTAACATATCAGGAAAATCATCATCATTATGACCATTGTCATTCTCATTTTCATCATCGTTGTCACTTTCATAAGCACCATTATCATCGCCATCTTCCCTGTCTTCCCCATGACAAGTCCACCTTGTATATGTGCTGGCCATACCGTTTTGGTTTATGTGACCATGAACGACTGATTGAGGATGCCGAATCAAATTAAGGCACAACATGCATGGCACAATATTATATTCCCGTTGCCATGATCACGAACAAACTTCATAAACTCCTTTGCACCCTTAAGGTATGGAGTTGTGAATCTTCTTGCATTATTAATCCAATCTCGATTCATTGCCTACAAACAATGATCCGATTATTAATCAAAATCGTTTCAATTTGATAAGAAAATCAAGGACGTTAATATCTAACCGGAACTCACCGCTGCTCTTGCCGTGAACCTGTCCGCGTCTTCCCGTAGGGCAGATGTCGTGCAGCCTAACCAAAAAATTTGATGCCGCCGGAAACCTTGATCCCTAGGGCAATGGCACCGTGAAAGCCCCCTCCTGCCACAGCCCTAATTCGCACCCACGCTCCGTTGACAATGTGAACATGTGTTGTTTTAATCAATGATATAAGGAAAAGGACAATACAGATCTGATAGGTATATAATATATATTACATATACGAAAACTTTGAAAAGGTTGAATTCCATAGCTCATACAAAAACATTAGCTTAGCAAAGCTGTCGTGCATCTTTAGTTTGTTCAGATGGTCGCGGGTTCAAAACACAACGAACGATTATTTTTTTAATTTTTTTTAATTGTCTGACATTTTGGTCCCAAAAACTGTGTGACGACCAGGGTGACGCCCTTAAATCCGTCACTAGGGTAATCCGTGACAGACTTTGTGACAACATAGTTGACCGTCATGCATTAACGCTAATGCGTGACAAAAATCAAATACCGTCACCTATTATGGCTAATCAGTGACAAACTCGATGTCGTCAAGCGGATTTTTGTCACAAAAGGTCGGTTCTGTAGTAGTGTTCCCGCCGCCGCCGGCGCTGTACGTCTCCGACTGATCTGCTTCCTGGCCCCAGGCCGTGCCACAAAGTCGCATTTTGAAGAAATGACGATTTATCTTTCAGAGAGACTGGACGGAGTGGAATGATCTGGATCCTCGCAGGGATGCTTTTCTCTCGTTTAATAGGCCCTGACTTGTTTGGTTTTTTTTCTTTTGGCTTCGGCCATATCATGTTTGCTTCTCCTATATCAATATAAAAGGCAAACCTTTTGGCTCGTTTCAAAAAGAAATATCGTCGGCAGCGATCGGTGGAGATGAAGCCCTCAACTGCGTTTCTATACTTTCTTTGAGGGCTTGTAGTAAAGTGCAAGAGGCTGGCTGTAATTTATTTGATGTTTTCGGTCCTTTCTGTGACCACCGCTGATAATTTATGCTTTTAGGCCCTTCGGTCATTTTCCCGTTAAAAAACAAATATGTCGAAAAATGGCACGACACTTGATCATCACACCTTATCTTATTCATCGATACTGACATCCTCACACCAGTTTCGCAAAAAAAAAAAAAAGACAACCTCACACCATGCATCTTAACTATAACTAGACGTTCCACAACAACATCTCGAAATAAAAGGAAACAATTACTACAACAAGTGAACAACACTTGCCTAAGCTACCATACGTTGGTATTGGTGCCCTACGAGTCTAGGACACCAGCCGGCTGCCGGCCCACTTTATTTCATTCACTATCGCCCATGCATGGACGGCTGCAGCAAGTACAGCCATGGCTGCCGGTGCTAGCTAGTTACCGCGCGGGGTCAACTGCGGCGGCGGCGGCGCTCCTGGTGTGCAGGCCGGCCCTTGCTTGCCGCGGTACTGGTCGACGCATACGTAGCGGGAAGAACCCTCGACCTTCTCGCAGCTCTTGCAGGTCTTGGCGTACTTCTTCACCTTATCCATGCAGTGGCAGCTCGGCGGGAACGACCTGGTGCACCGGGCCAGGTCGCAGCACTTCCAGGCCCTCGCCTCCTCCTCGCCGTTGTCGTTTACACTCATCTTACTGAATATCTCCGTTGCGGCCGCCACCTCCGCCGTAGCTTGAGGACCAGCGAGCCTCGGATCTGCACCAGGCTGACCTGCAGTCACACGTCGTTACATAAATATTTTTCAGCATGGAGAGAGTATCGATCTAATCTATCTAATGATCAATCGTGCGTGAGCCTAGTATTACCGTCGTCGCCGCCGCCGTGGTTGGTCGTCACGGTGCAGTGTCCCATTCAGCATTTACGTGCTACGCGTTGTGGTAATATATGACCACGGAGGAAGTCGTCGGTGGCGACGCTCTTCTCACTAAAATATATGTTTTGAAAGATGCAAGTGCACGGGCCGATCTAGGACTAGTTTGAACTAATCCGGATCTTTGGTGCAGTAAGAGTATTTTCCGGAGAGTGGCCGATAAATATGGTTAATGGGGGCGAAGAACTGGCTTTTGCATGATTGTTGCATGCAGATGCCGGGAATATTAATCGTCTTCCATCTGTCCGGGAAAATTTCGATGCAACGGGGACATGCTGAGATTGTAGCAGCAGGAACTCAACATAGGAGTTGAGTGGTGTTTTCGGTAGGCACAGACACACCACGACGGGAGTTTATTGCAATGGATGTAGACGTGAAAGCGGGTAGCCAAAAGACAGATATTGATTCCTCATCACTCGGACTCTATCGCAAGAATAGCAATGCATTCACTCTGTCCTTAGATATTGATTCCAAACCGCACATGGCGCACACCAAACATTTGTAGAACCTTGTGTAGCTTGAGATACTCGCTTTGTCCTATAAAAGGGACTGGATGGTGTGCTCGGCAACAACAACAACAACAAAGCTCTACTTCACACATACTCATCTCCCATGGCTCTGAAGCGATTCTTCGTCGTGATCACCTTGATTGCAATCTTCAGTGCAGAGACTGCTATGGTTCACGCTGCAGCAGGAGAAATCAAGCCCTCGGAACCAACGATGCGCTCCGCCGCCGCCGTTTCTGACGAGAAGCCGTACATAGCCCCGAGTTGGGCGCTCTTCAATCCACCGCGTCTTCCACCGTCGAGGATGGAAGCCAGCGACGCCGCCGCTCCCTGATCGAGTGACATGCATTCTCGTCGACTGCAGTGCTTGTAAGGAGGCATCTATCTAGTAATAAATAAAGATCTCCGCGTGTGACTTTTCATCTTTTGGTCTATGTATGTGCTCCGTTAATGTTTGTTCGATCTGCATGGTTGGTGCTCTCAGCCACAAAAACAGAGATACGGTTGTAATATTTGCCAAACAAAAAAACAAGCATGTTTGGCAGAACCAGAATGTCCGAGTAACGTCTAGCTGCTACCATTTTCGGGAACAGTCACTTTGGGCCCGGTCGGAGTCGGCCAAGTGTGGTACCTAGTTTTCAAAGCACGAACAGGCCGGTTGGGTGGGAAAAAAAATCGTAAGGGGCATGTACAAATTATTATGGTCTTATCTTATCAACGCCGCGTAAAATAATTACTGACTTGGATGGGAGAGAAACAGGAAAAAAAAACTTTTACCTTCTCTTAGCGAACAATGATCTCTTAACAATTTGTGTCACCATATTTTTAGGATATATGGTTAATAAATATAAGACTAAAATATCTCATTGTACAACATGTTTTATCGTCATATGTATATTACGTGGCGGGTTTAAGATAAGACCGTCTTACCAATTATTGTACATCCCTTTATAGGTGGATTTTTGTTAAGAGCGTCGGTAGACTTTGTCTTAACGGTCATCCGTGTGGGTTGGGCCTTTTAGTGGAATACTTAGTAGTAGGGTAACCTTATCCTTGATTGATAGTTGGAAAGATTGGGATTCAGAAAACATTACCAGACTTTGAGCTCGTTAATCAAGCGATAGTGCAAAGTAATTATAGGCTTTCAACACCATCCTCTCAGCCTCGCTTCTCTAGCTGCGTCAACCTGCGGCCACTTATACCCGGGTGTCATCTTTCCTTCCTTAAGAGTATCGTGGCTATCTTTTGTTCGCTTCCCTCTATGTGCTGGGGAAAACTCTAAGACCGGTGTGCTCTTCCTAGCAAGACGGCTTCCTTTTTGAAGGTGTTGCTTGGTACTTGACGATTCACGCTAGGAGTGTGGTGGTACTTTTTCCGAGTGCGCCGCGGTTGCGGGTCACCGTTGTTTAATCAATCCGCCCATGTCTTTTTTTTCTTCTTTTTGTTTTTTGGGTGTGTCTTGGCTGCTACCGCATGCTTTGTACTGTTTCAAGACAAAAAGAAAAACTAGCATCGCGCGACATAAGAATTAATTATAAGGTAGACCACTTGGAAATAGCATCATCATATTTTTACATTAAGAATCAATGCTCTATGACGCATGAAAATAGGGAATTTAGAACCAGGACACATAAAAAAAACTTGGTCGGGGTGTATAAATGTTGAAAGTCATGAAACAACATCCGTAGTGTATTATCAGAGGTTTGAGTTGAAATGCTCTTTTGGCTTTAGTCACTCAGCAACAAAGTAAACAATATTTTAACTCGATGCATGCAGAAAAAAGATATGATTAAGGCCACCAGATTAATAAGTTTAGAAGATCTAACCCAAAGTGAGAAGGGGCATGTAATGTAGCTGCAAGCAAGAGGTTGCAGGAGCTAGCATCAACAAGTTCTGCTGGATAATCAGTTTGGCAGTTGGCACAGACACACCACGACGAGAGTTTATTGCAATGCATCTAGGACTAGCTAATTAAGTGTCAAAGCGGGTAGCCAAAAGGCAGATATTGATTCCTCATCACTCAGACTCCATCGCAAGAATAGCAATGCATTCACTGTATGTTAGGTATTTGTAGAACCTTGTGTAGCTTGAGATACTCGCTTTCTCCTATAAAAAGGGACTGGATGGAGTGCTAGGCAACAACAACGACAAAGCTCTACTTCACACAAACTCATCTTCCATGGCTCTGAAGCGATTCTTCGTCGTGATTACCTTGATTGCACTCTTCAGTGCAGAGACTGCTATGATTCAAGCGGCAGCTGGAGAAATCAAGCCCCCGGAACCAACGATGCGCTCCGCCGCCGCCGTTTCTAACCAGAAGTTGTACATAGCCCCGCGAACGACGTTCTTCAATCCACCGCGTCTTCCACCGACGAGGATGGAAGCCAGTGCCGCCGCCGCTCCCTGAGTGACATGCATTCTCGTCAATGCAGTGCTAGTAAGAAGACATCTATCTAATAAATAAAGATCTCCGTGTGCGACTTTTCATCTTTTGGTCTATGTGCTGCGCTAATGTTTGTTTGATCTGCATGGTTGGTGCTCTGAGCCACAAAAAACGAGATACGATTGTAATAGTATTTGTCAAACAAAAATACAAGCATGTTTGGCAGAACCAGAATGTCTGAGTAACGTCTAGCTGCTTTCCTTTTCGTGTATAGTCACTTTGGGTCCAGTCAAAGTCGGCCACGTGTGGTACATAGTCTTCAAAGCACGAACTAGCCGGTTGGGTGAAAATGTTAAGGGCATGTACAAATTACAGTGGTCTATCTTACCAACTCCAGGTAAAATGATTGCTGAGTTGGATGGGAGAAAAAAAATTACCTTCTCTTAGCTAACATATGATCTCTTAACAATTTGTCTCACCATATTTTTAGGAAATCTGGTTAATAAAGATAAGATTAATAAATTACCCACTGTACAACATGTTTTATCATGATATCTATATTACGTGACGGGTTTAAGATAAGACCGTCTAAGTACTTACCCTAACGGTGGATTTTTTTAAGAGCGTTGGTGGACTTTGTCTTAACGTGCAGCCGTGTGGGTTGGGCTTTTGCTCTCCGGTCACTTCTCTCCCTGTTCGATCCAAGACAGGACCTTCTCAAAGCAGCCCACGGCTGGTCCAGGCTTTGCACCTTTCTCCTTTTCCCTGTGACCGTCAGCCCGTCATCTTGAAAAATGGGATGCAAGGAGAGTAGCAGAGAACCCTCTCTCTCAAAAAAAAAAAGAGTAGCAGAGAAAAACTCAGAATAAACACAAATTCTCAAGACAGATATTGATTCCTCATCACTCGGACTCTATCGCAAGAATAGCAATGCATTCACTGTGTCCTTGGATATTGATTCCAAACCGCACATGGCATACACCAAACATTTGTGGAACCTTGTGTAGCTTGAGATACTCGCTTTCTCCTATAAAAAGGGACTGGATGGAATGCTCGGCAACAACAACGACAAAGCTCTACTTCACTCAAACTCATCTTCCATGGCTCTGAAGCGATTCTTCGTCGTGATCACCTTGATTGCATTCTTCAGTGCAGAGACTACCATGATTCACGTGGCAGCTGGAGAAATCAAGCCCCCAGAACCAACGATGCGCTCCGCCGCCGCTGTTTCTGACGAGAAGCCGTACATAGCCCCGCGAACGACGTTCTTCTTTCCACCGCGTCTTCCACCGTCGAGGATGAAAGCCAATGCCGCTGCCGCTCCCTGAGCGACATGCATTCTCGTCGACTGCGGTGCTAGTAAGAAGGCATCTATCTAGTAATAAATAAAGATCCTCCACGTGACTTTTCATCTCTTGGTCTATGTGCTCCGTTAATGTTTGTTAGTTTGATCTGCATGGTTGGTGCTCTCAGACACAAAAACAGAGATACGATTGCACTATTTGCCAAACAAAAATACAAGCATGTTTGGCAGAACCAGGATGTCTGAGTAACGTCTAGCTGCTTTCCTTTTTGGAACAGTCGCTTTTGGTCCAGTCAAAGTCGGCCACGTGTGGTACCTAGTTTAAAACCACGAACTGCCGGTTGGGTGAAAATGTTAACGGTGGACTTTTTTTTAAAGAGCCTCGGTGGACTTTGTCTTAACGGGCACCCATGTGGGTTGGGCCTTTTGCTGGCCGGTCACTTCTCTTCCGTTTCGATTCAAGATAGGACCTTCTAAAGGCAGCCCACGGTTGTTCCAAGCTTTGCACCTTTCTCTCGTCATCTCGATAAAATGTAAAGCAGTAAGGAGTACACTAGGAGAGAAAAACTCAGAATAAACACAAAGACTCCACTAAAAAAAAGAATAAACAAAAAGATGGGAGGAGACAAACGATTGAAGAGGGCAAAGGACACTGATGTAAATCTAATATATTAGAGCAGCCACAATGCAACGACGTCTAGCAAGACGCTTACGCAACAAAGATAAATCGAACAAATTAAATACGCAGCGAAACGCCAGTGCACGCAACACTAGGCTCTTATTTGAAGCTCCCGCACGCCTCCTATTTCTTCGCCCAAGGCAAAAAAAAAAACTAGCATCAGGCGACAGATATTGCACCAGGCGCACAGGATTAAACGCTCTAACTATCCATATATCAGGATTAGAATCCTAGCACCCACTTTTATACGTTCCATTGTGGATGCCCACTTTCATTTAGTTTTCTATTTTCGGATGGTAGAAACTTTCAACTTTATTGATGCACATTTAACTTACAGACACTTGGAATGCATGACACCTGTTTGATCATTATCTCCTGAACAAAGCATTAATTTGGTGCTTGGAAAGCTTTGTAATTAAGAAATTACTCTGCTTGTGCAAGTAGCTAAAACAAAATAGTAAAGCTTATATATGTTCAATCTCAATGCTAATAATTCGTTTAACGCATGCAGATTGGTTACATATGAAAAGGTAAAATAAAGGGAAATAACGTGAAATTATTTGTGGGTTCCAGGTTACTCCTTAGTGGTAGTTTCAGATCGGAATTCTTGGTTGACTTATTTGTGTTGCTTTTTTCAAGAACTGAACATTAGGTGAAATGTACCATTGCTTAGTGGTTGATATTTCTCAAGTAAAATGTTGATTTAAAATGTTCTAGATCCAATCATCAGTTAATTAACTTGTGCTGATTCTATTTCTTTGAGCCGATGTCTTCGTCAAGCAAATGTAGGTTCACTTGTTCAGAACATAGATATTTCTTCAGAGCAAACAGAGTGACATGGATCTGTGATCAAAAGCAAAACAGTTCCAAATGCAGTTAGTTTCAGAAATTGGCATCGACCGCGCATCATAACACCATGTATACAGGCAGGGAACAAGGTCACGGCGCTTCAGCGGCTGGTTTCTCTTTACAACAAAGTAAACCATGCATGCTATGGCTGTGTGAGATATTGAGCCATCGAGGCTTGCTAGCAGCTCGTGTGCGAGGCAGGGACCAGAGAGACAATGAGAGATTGAGAGTGGAAACATGTGAGTGGGTTGTTCCGTTGTGCTGATGTTGTTTTGGAGTTCATTGTCGTAAAGTTCATTTTTATGAAATGCTGAATGTGCTTTTGCTCAAAACTTCACAAGGATGTTTGATATGGACGATAATTCCAAACTTACATGTTTGACACGATTAGTCGAATCATTGGAATGTTTGTTCCCCGTTACAACGCACGGTCATATTTCCTAATTCTATATAATGAACTTAGGTCAAATGTAAAATATTTGAATCAGGACAAACATATAATTTCAATTCTATAGGAATCACAAACAATGCCATAAAGAATAGGAAGTCACGGATGTGCTTACTCCGTATTCTGTTTGGATGCCTAGAAAAATCTTCATCTTGTCTGCGCGCTGCATTTGCATGTCATGCAAGGAAAAACTTACCTAAAAGTGTTTGTTTGGGGCATTTTTCATAAAGAGGTTATATTATTGCAGGAGGATATAAATTACACCCATTATCGACAGCAATGTAATATCAAAAACTAATCAGGATTTCAAGGATATACATACACAAAATAATATAAAAATGAAAGAAAACCGAAAGAAAGAAAGAAAGAAATAGGCTCCATCGAGGCGAATAATGACTCATGGAAGCAGCAATATCAACAACCACTGCTAGCACCCGAAATTCTAAACAGTAAACCAAAAACGAAGCCTCCATAAAGCGTATCATTACATAGAAAATACAGTAAAAAATTATAAATAAACACCATCACATCCTGCTGGATCTACCACATAAAGGTACATATCTATTAGAACTTATAGTTATTCAATGCAAAATCTTAATACCATGATTGATTACTACTCATTTTTTCTCAGAAAACTCATATATGGTCTATTCATAGGAGGATATGATTTAATTATCGTACAAAAAAACATATTTTCAGTTTGTTGAGATGCATACTCAAACCTACTGAAGTGAATGAAACACAAAGGTGCGCCCAGGCAGAATTAACATTTGTTGTAGCACTATGTGATATGAAAAATCAATGTCGCCTAATCCTCACGCCGGCCAGAGATCTTCATCCGACATTTCTATAATGCTTCTCATTTCACTTATTTCTTCTATATTGACACTTCCCTTCAAGCAAGCTTCTTCCGATCCACATCCACCTCACACTCTCTTTCCAGATCAATTTATATGACAGTTTCATTAACTTAACGGGACCTTGATGAGTAAAAATGGAAACATGCATGGTGACTGTTTCATTATGGACCATGATCCGTGCAGGGGAAGGGAGACAAGGGAGGAGTTTACGTGACATGGTGACATGCTACTTACTGGTACATGCATGGTTGGTTTCTGTGGAGGCGGGGGTGATCCGTTCGGAGTTGAGCTGTCAACCTAGTGCGGTGTCGTGTCATTCATCAGCGTTAACGCTAGGCGGGTTACTAACTTTTTTCTTATGGGAGCGGGTTACTAGCTTACCATGTGTCTTTTTTATTTAGGGCCGCTGGCGCCCCTAATCCATTTCGTCTACGCGAAAGATACGGCCTTCCCGACCTGGCCAGGCCCACTTATGTGCCCTTCTTCCTCCCCTGCCTCCCACTCTATTGGGCCTGGGCTATGTTCTTCGCTGTTTATTTTCCCTTTTTTATCCTACTAGCTACTAGTACCTTTCAAAACTAAAAAAAAGCTACTATTACCTTCTTTCCCTAAAAAAATACGCCATGCACGTTTAACACGGGACATATTATCAACAAATAATGCAACAAGTTTAATCTCATTATTCAAGTGCAATCTAAAAATATAACAAAATTATCACACCTGTATAATAATATACTTGTGGTAAGAGCTTGGCCGAACGCTCTCTCTCCATCTACAGTAGATCAGAGAGGCGATTTTTGAGAACTCCTTCCCCGACCACCTCGCTCGCCGGCGATTCGTGGGTTTCCTCCCCTCCGTCGGCCGCTCCGGCGGCGGGAGGGTGGGGGATGCCCAGATCCCGGCCTGTATATAGTGTAGGTTGTGGTAGGAACCCCGCCGGCAGCGTCGTGGAGGTGGCGATGGTGTCGGTGGCTAGGTGGGGGTCGGCGCGCTTCCCCTTCTGCGGCGGCGCTCCTCGGAGCTCCGGCGTGGCGCGTGCGACTTTTGGCGGCCACGGATCTTTCGGATCTCTCGGCTTTCTCCGGTTCTTCCTCCTCCTTGACGGCCGGCGAGGAAGTCGATCTCCACGCTGTGGTGCTTCGTTGGAGGATCCGGTGGCTGGAACTCAGGGTTGGGCGAGCTTGGCGGCTTCTGCCAGCGCTGGGGACGAAGACGGCTGCGGCAAGGTGGAGTTGCTGGAGCGGGAGGGTGCTCGCCGTGTTCGTTCACGGGCATAAGCTCCGCCGCTGCGCGGCGGACGGGCCTTACGGCGATCTTCAAGGAAGGAGGTGCCCTCGGGCCGTGGCTAGGAGGAGGTCGGCGGTCTTCGTCTTCATCGCCGGTGGAGCTGTTGTTGCTTGCTCTGGTTCTGTATCCCCGTATGGATTTCTGTACTCTGTACTTGTACTTCATACGGTGTATGTGGTACTCTGTTGAATATACGTGGGCTTTTCAAAAATATATATATATACTTGTGAAATGTTTAGGCACTCCTACTCGAACGAACTCAACCGACAACTTAAAATGAAAAATTATATCCCGTTGACCTTTACCATATCTTGTACACCTTGGGTGGGGAAGTTGGTTTCAGATTCGTTGCCCTCGTACGTACGTCAACCTCAGCACGTGTAACTTATTTACCAAGATTGCATAAACTTTAGAATCACTAATCCAGACATGTTGCTGTAGAGATGTACAAATGAAATTAATTAACTCCGTTAGCCAAGCTGTCTAGAAGTTCACAAGTAAGAGGAGTTCAAAAGGCTCAAATTAAGATAAGGACAAATAGTTGCATAAATACTATTTCCTCAACATAAAAGGTGTATGCCCCTACCATTATTACAAGATAAATCTCATAGATGGCATAAGATTTTTAGATCAAGATTATATACATATGTTTAGAACAGTGTCCATGATTGGGTGCTGTAAATTGTACTATGATATTCCAATCTTTAAGCAATAACATCATATCGGAATTATTACACAAGCAAAGTATCAATATTGTAATACTTACCATAATCATACACAGATCAAATACTTACAATTGAACTGTTATCATACTGCAAGTGACTTCAAAAATATTTATTGCTTTAAAGTTCCAATCAAATATTTGCTATGGTTCAGTTTTCAGGTTTTGTCGAATACTGACTGCACTGTTCTTGAATTAATCAAAAATTCAAATGAACTCCAATTGAGCTGTAAATTTTAGGGTATGCCAAAAGTAGTTATACCTTTCTTGTGTAAAATTTCAGATTGTCCTGAGCTTGTTTGGTTGCCCAAATAAATCGAAAAAAGAGAGCAGTTTCAATGCGCTCTGCCCGGGATTTACATGTGCGGATCCTTGCCTTCATGTATACAGGTCCTTGACCACCGATGCTCTCGCTCCAGAGGACTTACACAGTTCAGCTGGCATGAAAACAATAGAGAATGGTCGGATGGGGATGTCAAACGCCATGATGACGTGGTCCTCTCGAGATGATTCTTGCGTCTCGCTCATCAGTATAGCATCCTCCACCTATTGCAAACGAGCGTGCATATGCCGGCCATGGCCTCCTCCTCCTCGGCATATCGCTCCCTCCAGTTGCCAACCTCCTCGACCATCGCCTCGAGCAGCCTCCGTCTCAACTATGGATGTGGTCATCGGAATTAGAGGTATCAATGGAGGTTGCCTGCGATAATAAAACAGCAGACTGAAACGCACAGGCGGCCAGGTGAGCTCGAGGCTGGTGTCACGCCGCCGGTAAGCGCCCCGCGGCTCCGTGCATCTTCCTTCCTGCGTGACCCGCACGAGCGCGTGGTGCACAAGGCCATGCCCAGAACCCCTCACGAGCAGCGGCGACAGCGAACCTCGAGACAGCGGCGTCGAACATCCTGGCGGCGACAGCGACCAGACTCGATTCGCGCGGCGTCCGTGAGAAACCGGACTTCTACGAATTCGATTCTGTCGGAGTCTTCCTTGAGTTAATCGGCGGGCAGGGCTCGCCGGCGTCAGCGCCCTCTGCCTGGAGCTGATCCGAAACGACGACCTAGAGGTCCGCTCCTTCAACCTGCTCCTCAATGCTTCGTGATCAGCATGCCGATCGTGTCCTGATCGGGAACAGACACCTGATTCTGATCAGAGTGCTACCATCTCGCTTGCGTTTAACTTTTTCCTAATCTCTCACGATTCCTTTGCATCGTTGATCAAAAAATAAACGGACAAGATTTAAAGTGTTTGGTGCTCGACATCTGGACAATATGGATCGTTCATCGAAAATTGAACGGACAAGATTTAAAGTATCCCAACATGTTTGCTCTTTTAATAGTAGTATAAACTAGCTACTAGTACCTTTTCAAAACTAAAAAAAGCTACTATTACCTTCTTTCCCTAAAAAAAAGACTACTAGTAGTACCTTTCCCAGCCCTAAAAAAAGTTTGTTTCCCTCGAACTAGCTAATTGCCCGTGCATTGCAACGGGAGAGAACAAAATATTCTCATGAAGTCGCGTAAAGTAGGTTCTCACTGGTATAGGAGGAGACAAAAATGACCAAACCAAAAATTATGGTTGATAGTTGCTACAAAAATATGATTTCAGTATCACAATTTGTTCCTTTCGTTTCCCTCCAATACTAAGATCACAGATGACTTTGGATAATTATTATTGAGATTTTGTCAGGCTGACCCAGTCCACACGCAATCAAACATGTTCACAATCAAACTGCCCAGGTTATAGAGACCATGAGAATGCAGTCTTACATTACATTCCTTTGATCATCACGGACTGGCATTGCCATGAATCCTAAATTCAAATTTGAGGTTATTGCTTTCCACTCGCTATATCCTCTGTCGTCTGTACTATAAGTGCACGCCACTTCGTGCCTGCATTCCCGCACCCTCCATTACACCCCTTTGTAACGCTCTTTCGAACTATAGTAACAACCTGCTTTCAGTTCTGCACCAAGCGGTCATAGCATCGTCATCCTCCTGCATGCTTACGAGTTAGGAACTATTAAGCGGAGGAAAATAATTGTCTTCTATGTACAAAATTGCAAATATAGGAGATAAGAAATACAGAGGCAAAAAAATAGTAGAAGAAGAAGTCAATTCAAGGAGGCAAGGCAAAATTCCAACTAACAAATAGCCTAGCAAAGGGCATATGAAATTTAACCAATTATGCAGCTATATATACCATTTATGCAGATTTTATGTGCTTCCAATCGGAAGTGAAATAATGTTTGTAACTTTGTATCAACACCCAAAGCAAAAGATGAGATCTAGTTAGCTAAATGCCAGTTCATATGAGAAGTTCCTACCTCATGAAACTGAATAGTGCATCAAGCATTGTATGCATCAGTCCAGACTCCTGAGGTAAAATAAATAATGTTTTATTAAAGATAAGATTCCCTCATAAAATTTAATATTCTAGAGTGCATTATATTCATGCAAGACAACTGTTGGTTGAAAGCCTGAAAGTGTAAAATCTCTGAAAATCACACAGATGAACAGATCACCTAACAAACCTCCCACGTGGCCACGAGCCATCACTAACAAGCTACCACGACGACCCTCTACTGCCAGTGGCACCAGCTACTTATACCTCTGCCCCAGTGCCGGCTCCCTCTCACCCTGGTCCATATCCATGGCCACAACACCGCGTGGTGGTCGAGATGTGGCTGCCAAGAAGCTACCGTAGAAGAGAAATGAGCATGTCAATATTCAGGTCATGCTTTTCTGAAAAAAGAGCTATTGTGAATAAGATGGGAAATATTGTACAAAGGTTAGAGGACACTCTAAACAATATTTAAGTACAAAAAATTCTATAACTCATCATACCTTTAGATACATTCTATAAGTTCATATTGCTTCAGGAGTACATGCATAACTGAGTTGTAAAACAAATTGCTCGAGCCTAAATTGCTTGAGAAGTCATAGCTTAATATGGTATAACTCATTGTGGACTCGCTTTTCCCTACTATTTCATACCGTCCATCAACCTGCACCAGAAAAATCAAGGTGAATCAAAATGAAATAACATGTAACTAACAGGGCCTGAATGTCATGCCCTGCTTGGGGGACAAGTGTTCAAGGTTTACAGGTTGTTAGATCATATACAAGACACAAAACATACGGTCTAGCTCGTGGAAACAACCCTAGGACAATAAGCTTCTAACTTGTCTATACAACTCGATGTCCGATCCAATGCCATCTAAGGAACCGCTTGCAGTGTAGAACATATGCCATCCAAGGAGACGCGTGACCCAGCTGTTAAACAAACTGAAACTAATCTTATGTCTGAATCCTATGCACTGCAGCAAGAAAACCATGCCATAAAAGGGAAACCAATCAAACAAATAACTCACGCAGATCTTGGACACAAACGGATATGATGGGTCCTGCTAGCTGCATACGTTGCGTCTCCCTTGGAATCAATGGACGCAGACGCAAATTCAGTGGAGTTATATTTCTGAACGTGATAATTGTTTGTCCGAGGAAGACTTGGCGACGGAGGAATATCCGAGGCTGGGAGAAGAAAATGGGGACCTCAATTCCAGCGGTCGGAGGTGGTGACCTCGTCGTAGGCCGCTGCGAAATCGGGGGATTACCTGTTCATGTTCATGTCGCCGCTGCGGGCAGAGCGACCACTGAGGAGTTGGTGGTGATTGTGCGGGCGGCGTGGTGGTGTTGGGGGCTTCGTCGGCTACAGTGATGACGTGGTAGCGTTGGGTCCCAGCTTTTGAGGGCATAGGCGGCACTGCGGCAGCAGTAGAAGGGTCGGGGCCGGATCTTGGACGCGCTGATGGCGGGCCACGACGCTAGAGGGCGTGTGGTTTTCGGGAGATGATTACGGTATGTGGTGGTAGGCGGAGAACAATCCTATGAGACCGGGTCTATCACCCTAGTAGGATAGACCCTACTCGATGGATGACACATGTCGGCCACGATCTCAAAGCACCGAATTACCGAATTCTGTTACTCTCGATTCCCAGGCTCCTTTACGCAGCTGCCGGTCATGGCGGCAAACTCCAGGCCGGACGTGCAAGTGCCGATCTGGGGTCAGTGTCAAACGAATACACAACATACGTATCCATGCATCTGCATAGTCTGGTCCTTCGTTGGTGTTTAGTATAGTTCTTTTCTAGGGCAATTCTCGTAGCAGTACTGCAGTAGTTTTGAGATTTAATTAGGGAGCGAGTAGCGACGGCGTGGTCGTGGCCTCCAACGCCGCGCCGCTGACCAGCCACCTCTGCTTGGACGTCCACCCGGCCAGCGCCGTGTGGCTACGACGGATGCGCCGCCCACTCCTACTGCCGCGACTGCTGGAGCGGCTACGTGCGCGCGACTGTCGGGGACGGCGCCCGTTGCCTAACGATCTGGTGCCCACCCTGCTCCGCTGCCGTCGTGGCCTCGTGCACGACCCGGCGACGCGACCCGCCGGTACGCTGAGTTACTCGTCCGCTCGTACGTTGAGGAGAGCAAGAAGCTCCGGTAGTGCCCGGCGCGTCGTGCGTTGAGTTTCTCGATGGCGAGCGGTGCATGAAGCAAATGGATGCGGACGGCGCGTGCGGCCACGGCTTCTGCCTGGCCGTCTGGGCTGCGGCGAGGAGAGAAGCGCCGGCTTGTGCCCTATCATACGGCGCGGAAGCGGAATACGTGTGGACTACTGCCCGGCGCTAGAGCTGAGCACGAAGGAGGGCGCGGCCGTCGGCGCAGCAGCAGCGCTCGGCCGCTAGCTCGGGGGGCGTGACGGCGGCGCTTGATCCGAGCGCGGACGAGGAAGACGGAATGGCTGGCCGCGCCCGAGCCAGGCCGATGGAGATGTAACCAGGAAGGCCTACGGCGTAGAGGGAAGGCAAGGGCGCGGATAAGAGGGCGGCAATGGCCGCGTCCGGAACGCTCGCGCAGAGGGAATAACAGACTTGTGCTTGAGATCGTGGCGGACATGTGTTATCCTTCGAGGTGGGTCTATCTCGATCGTTGGGGTGATAGACCCGGTCTCATAAGATTTTTCTCCGTGGTAGGCTGGGAGCGATGAAAGGAACACGACGACAGGACGCGAGGGAGTGAGGCCAAAAACTGGCATAGTAATAATTAGTGGCATATTATTATTGGTTTGTGAGACAGTATTAGTATGTTTCGCTCCATGCAATCTTTCTTTGATTGGAATTCAGCCTGTAATTAGTGACATTTAATAATTACAGATAGTTTTGATAGGTTTCGCTCCATGCAATTCTTTGATTGACCTGTACGTTTTAATACTGATTGTCTAGATTAGGAAGATTTGATTGACGCGTGTAATAATTGTTGATTGATGCATTACCGTAAAGAGTTTCCTTAGCGAGATTTGATTTGGCCGGAGCGAGAAAAAAAACCATGAGGCTTGACGAAGCAAACATGCGTGGAGAAAAAAAAACAAATCGAGAGGCTTGACGAAGGACACCTCGTGCTTTTTAGATAGTATAATATATATAATATAATATAATATATAATATAATAATAATATAATATAATATAGAGACAGAAAAAGAGGTACTAGTATCTTTTTCTCAATGAGAGATAGAGAGCGCCCCGTTAACTTATTTTTTTTAAATCACGTACTGTTGTTTTTTGAAAACAATTGCTCCCTCCTTCCCGTAATATAGTGTACATTGGTTTCAGGCTTCTTTAATTTTTCAAATTTTATTGAGAAGATTATCAATATCTGAAATAAAAATATATACCACATGGGAATATACTTCATGATGAATCTAGTGGTATTGATTTGGTACACTAGATATATATATTTTTTCTCAATAAATTTGATCAAGATGTACACGTTTTAAATTGCCAAAATCACATATGCACTGGGCAAGGAGGGAGTACTTACCATCCTCATAATTTTGTCCACTTTTTTTGATCTTTTTCTTTTCAGTTTTAACGAGTATATATTTTTTACATGAACAATTATTTCTATATAAATGAATTTACACCAACATAAAGACGCTTTGAATTAGGAATAATTTCAATTATTTTGGAACCACGGACGATGGCATAAGCATAGGAAGTCACGAAACGTGCTTAATACATATTCGGATTCGATGCCTGGAAAAATTCCGTGTTGTCCGTACGCTGCATCCGCGCGACAGTAAAGAACAAAACTTCCCTATAGGTGTCAGTCTGGGGCATTTTATATAATAATATCAAGCAGATATTAACTACACGTGCACTCGACATCAATCGGATAGTCAAAAGAATATGAAAATGATAAGAATAGAAATAAAAATGCTCCATTGAGGTGAACAGTGACTCATGGAAGCATGAATATCCACAACCAGTTGAAGCACTTGGAATTCGAAAAGGTTCACCCAGAGCGATCTCCATAATGGAACAAAGCACGAGCGTTGCCGTCGCCCAATCTTAATCAAAATTGAAGTTTGAGTTTTCTACCCGAGAGAATGTTTGTGCAATCAGATATAAAGTTTTCAGAACCATCAAGAAAACAGAGTTCTCTCATGTTATCGGTTTATCGCCATCACTTGCCAAGAGTAATGCTAAAAACACCTATTGTTCGGCTCATAGTCAGTCATGTGGACGGTTTTGACGTGAACATCGCCACACAAACAAAACCACGTAAGCACGACGGACCGGGAAGATTCGTTTCCTCCTCCGCGTATTATCCTAATGGACATTGTTACGCGACCCAAACCGTGCCCATGCAGAGAAAGTTGCCGTGTTAGCCTTGCCGATATTTTTTAAAATTTCTAGAAAATCTCCACTCTAGCTAGGTCGATTACTAAATAAGCCATTCCCACTAAAGAAATTAGAATAGAACCATGCAGGCAGGTGCATGCACGATGATCACGTTGCTGTCTTGGTGATGTGGGCTCGATGGCAACATGTGTACGGTGATCCAGTCTATCCATTGCACATGGTATGGATTTCACGTGTGCATGGTCAATGCTGACTCAGTGACTCGTGCGTACGGTACGTCGGTACCGATCGATTAAAGGAATCAAATGCATTCGATCTGTCCACGTCCGTAAATAATCGTCTTGCGGGATGTTGACCTTCTCCGTTTAATGTACGGTTCCTCGTCCTCTTCTCCTCATCGTGGGCGGGCGGCCCCCATGCTTATCTAGTTTGCACACTTGTCTTATAATGATGGTGATGCATTGTCGATTACTCCATATGTTAGACTAGACTTAGTCATAGCTCATTCTCTTTCCATCCAACTAGATAGATGATCGACTATGTATTGAGTGATAGTTGCTTCTCCTTCTATCCATGGCCATCGTCTCCTGGTTAATTGTCCACTCATTGCTTCACTTTGCCATATGCTCCAAAATCACTCTTAGAGGCATTGCTAGCCCAACATGCGCCATCAATTCGATGTCGTTTTCATCATTTTCGGGAAAAGTTGGAAAACTACCAATGCTCTGGTCTTCTCCAAAGAAAACTACTCGGCGAATGTCTAATCGGTTAGGGTGATCCTGCCTACCCACTCATATCATCACTACCAATGCTCGACAATTGTAACTTAACTATGTATCATCACTTTCTCTGTCGATTATGGATGAAATGCAACAAGCGGTGGGGAATTTCGAGAGCCTTCCACTTGGTCGAACAAGGATGATCTGATCGGCGAGTATCGCTAGTTGGATTGCCGTGGCATAAAAGTTGCTGAGATCAAGCAGAGAAATCAAAGCGTCGAGATCAACCAGTTGAGCGCCGACTAGGTCTAAAACGATGAGAATATGGAGTCATGAAATCGTCATAATTTTGTTTAGCTTTCTGCTCATGTACCCGTGGGCGTTACCCCTCGTCACGCTTCTCTACTCCGAATATTTTTGAATGTCACAAAAGTTAAGTGCTTTAGGAGGTATTATACACCAATTTTTGTTTCTCGCAAATAAAGAACACTGAATTTTGTTGTTTTTCTAGATATATGAAACGATAGGGCGATAGCCATCACGAATTTGGTACTAGCTAGGAAAAAATCATATCTTTGTACTGAGTACTAACTACTCTCTCCATTCACCATTATATTTTTTTTTCAGTATATACGAACCAGAAAGAGTAAACTACATACTGAAACGCTATTAGATACATCCTTTCAAAATATATCTTCTACGAAGTAATTGTGAACGGAGGGAGTACTAATGTAGAGACGTATACTGTAAAATTTACTTTAAAAGTTTTCTCTATCAGTCACGTGATGAATTTCATCTGTCTTTATTCATATGGTTCCTGACCCACTACCATACATTTTCATGGTAGCATCATAGCATGCAGTCGCAAACTCTAGAGACGAGCCATTTTTATTTTATTCTTTCGCACATCAGCTTGTAGCTAGGAGCATGACGTACGTCGTCGGCGTTGATCGGGTGATCAACGCACGTATTAGTTACCGCCGGCGGTGCCGACGCCCTCGTCGGTGCACCTGGGGCCGGGCTCACCACGGTACTGGTCGTTGCAAACGTTGCGGGACGGGTCCACCGTGGACGCGGCACACTGCTCGCAGGTGGCGGCGCACTGGTCCACCTCGTCCTGGCAATGGCAGATCGGCGGGATTGACTTGGTGCATGTTGCGGTGTCGCAGCAGTCCCACGGCCTGCAGATGGGCGCGAGGTCGCCGCGGTATATGTCCTTGCAGACGAAGCGTGACGGGTTGGTGGTGGACGGCACACAGCTCTTGCAGTTGGGGTCGCATTCGTCCACCTCGTCGCCGCAGCGGCAGATCGGCGGGATTGACTTGGTGCAGCTTGCCTCGTCGCAGCACTTCCACGGCCGGCAGATGGGCCCGGGTCACCGACGTACCGGTCCTTGCAGACGAACAGGGAGGGGTTCGTGGAGGACGCCTCACAGTTCTTGCAGTTGGGGCGCACTGGTCCACCTCATCAAAGCAGTGGCAGATCGGCGGGATTGATTTGGTGCATGATGTTCTGTCGCAGCACTTCCATGGCCTGTTCTCGTCGGGGCACTTGGGCCCGGGGTCGCCGGTGTACTCGTCGTTGCAGACGTAGCGGGACAGGTCTGCCATGGACGCCTCACAGCTCTTGCAGGTTGGGGCGCACTGCTCCACCTCGTCAAAGCAGTTGCAGATCGGCGGGGTTGATTGGCTACATGCTGCCACGTTGCAGCACTCCCACGGCCTCGCCGCCGCCGCTACTGCAAAGAAATCAACAAGCAGGAAGCCGTGATGATCAGTTTCTTCTTCGCGCGCTAGCAAAATAGACTAGGATAGAAAAGATTGACGGGCATCACCTTGGGTGTCGCTGGGGAGGCGAATGGTGCCCAGGTCGACGCCGGCGACCAGGAGGGCTGCCTCGAGTGAAAGCACCAGCAGGATGCTAGCACCAAGGCATGAGCTCATCTTCATGGCTGGTTACTTAGTTCTTATGCATTTGAAGCTGGGTACAAGCTCGTGGCTGGTTACTTAGTTCTTATGCATTTGAAGCTGGGTACAAGCTCGTATATGTAGCAGGCCCGTGACGTACGGGTTACCATCCATTGCTGTAGTTATCTATGCATGCGTGGAGCTAGATCGATCGAGTATGCATTCAGCCACCATCGAGGACCACGTGCGCCCTTGCTGCATAACATCGCTGTTGACTGCTGATGTGGCATGGGGATGGGGTCACCATGTAAGCCGTTCTAATACTCGCTCGGGGACACCCTTCAGCATGATGATAATTTTTCGAGTAGAGAAAATTGCAATGATCAACCCGTGAAACTTGTTCCAAACCCACAGGCATCAAGGATTGCGGCGTGGCGACTTTTTTCTTATAACTTGTTTGGCAACCATCATTTTGAGCCAGAATCATGAAATGCAATCGAGATTGCATACCCAACGTTTTTCGCTACCGTGTAATTGGAAAAAATGAAGCGAATGTCTATGATATGTTAAATCAAATACAATTCTTAACCGTGTCGTTCTTCTGAAAATCTTTTCGAAAATCCTTGTGTCAGCCAAACAAGATTTTTTTTTACGGTAAATAGCAGGAGCTTTGCCTATGCATTATTAGAAGAAGAAGAATTGATTCAGTTAATCAGGGAAACCGGACCCAAAAACCATACAAAGCGCGGTTAAAAAACCGCACACTCTAACTCATGGAACGTCGTCTGTGCCTGAGACAAGGGAATCTAGACCCAAACTAACAGGCCACACCTCATATCCAACTAAGAGAAACTCTCCAAACACACCACCGCTAGAGATGCACCGGTGTGCATCCTCTACACATAAGAGGTCAAGCATTACTCACCACTAACTCTCGAACCGCCTCCAACATCTGCGGTGTGCGCTGCTTCTTCGTGTACAACTGCAAATAAACTTGCATCTTCTCCTCGATGGCTTCGTCGGTGGCTATCTCTTTGCTCTTGAGTTTTGGGATTTCCCCAAAAGCCTCCGCCCGCCTAAACTCGGCACGCTTGGCTGCTGGAATGACACAATCTTTATTCTTCTTGTCCAACCGGATGCTTCGCCTCTCGGTCAAAGAGGGAACATCCAACCGAAGCTGCTTGTCCTTGGGCATGTCAGCAATTTCACGGCAGAGCTCCATCATCAAAGAAGGCAATGTCTTCTCCTGTGGCTCAATCGCGTCATATTGAGCCATCACCTTCACGATCTTCTCCACCGGGCTAGGGGTATCAGAACCTCCCAACCCCTCCAATGCCAAAGTCATCTCCACTCCAAGATCCTTCATCGGGGGCCCCTGCATCACCGAGGAGACATGCTCCGAAGCAGCAATAGGCGTGGGGGTGGAGTCCAGGGCAAGCGGCGACGCAGAAGGACTCATACTCCTGGGAGAGTAGCAACCAAAGCGCTCGATCTCTCCGTCTGCGCAATGAGCATTGCCCCCAGTGCTCAGAGATGGTGTTGGCTCCACCTACACCACAGCCGGCGGCAGGGACAGCCTCTCGAGGGCAGCTTCAGCCCGCTCCAGCAAGCTCCCAACACGCTCCATCAATCCCTGCACAGATTCCTGCATCTTGAGTTGAGCCACGACCATCTCATCAAGTTGAGACGCGACCAAGCCTCGCAGCTCTGCCCGCATCAGCTTCGCCTGCTCCTGCTCAGCCCGCAACAGCGCCGCCTGCTCCTCGAGGTTGTGCAGCATGTCGGGCGGAGCTGCGGGCTAGCAGGCGCAGGGCAGTCCATCTCCGGGGTTGCAGACGCCGAGATCGTCGCTGGTTGCGCATGAGACGAGGACCCCTTGTCTCCAAGCTTGGGAGGGGGGCGGCAACAGCAGCCCAGGGGCGGTCCAAAGGGCGGCGACGACCGGAAGCCGGCAACACAGAGGCAGGGTGCGCGTGGCTGTTCTTCTTGCCCTGCACGCAGTCGCGTTCACGGTGGCTAGAGCAGCGGCAGGCGAGGCAACAGATGTCGCCGTCGCAGCCATCCACACGATGACCGGCTCAAGGCAACGGAAGCAGAGACCCCGCACTCGTCGCCTGAAAGCCGCGACGCGCTCCTCACGCCCACGAGGGGGAGGGGGTGGCGCCAGGCTTCACGGCAGGTGCTTCTTCTTGCGAACCACCTGCCAAGCAGGCCCATCACGCTCCACCTCTGGCACCGACATCGGCATCCCCAGCTCTAGCTGCACGAACTCGGGCGGCGGTCGAACAGGAGGAGGCTGCAGGTCGGGGATGGCCGGCGCGGGCGCCTCCAACAACGACGGATCCAGCGGAGACCCGAGGCCAGTCGTCATCTCCAGCGGCGCCTTCGACACCACCAGCCCGGTGGCCATGGAGCCGAGGTCGCCGACGACCACGGGACGGAGCTTGGGGCGCGGCGGGTCCGGGGAGAGCAGCACCACGCGGGGTGAGAAGCCGGCCGGGACGACGGAAGGCGGGGACGGGGGGATCTGGTGAGGACGCAGAGAAACCGTGGCCGACGGCGCCGGAGCGGCGGACGTCGGGAGGGGCCGGTGGTGGGTGGTGGGGACGGCGTTCGCCTCTGCCAGCGCGGGCTTGCCAGCGGAACTCGGGGACGAGCGCAGAGGTGGAGGGCGGAGGTTTGGGATGAGGGTGGCGGACTGGGCAGAGCTAGGCGGTGGCGGCGGCGGCGGCGGGCGCGCCATCAGGTCGCGGGAGCGCTAGGGTTAGGTCATGTATTGCTGGATCGGTGGTACTGGTTTGACGGGTAGCCAAACATGATTTTAAGCTTGGAATTTCAAAATGAACAGATGAAATGATGCCATCAATGTCCTTTCATTTCATTAGACATTGCATTTCCAAATGAAAATGAAATGAGAGGTGATAAACGAGCTCCTATTGTTTTACATATATCATTATTACTCTAGCTTATGCATTGTTTATTGCTGTGTTTTTATACTTCTCTCTAGTGTGTTTTTCTCTAAAGAATAGTGCTTCCACCTCCAAATTAACAGCAACAATAACACTTCCACACCATGCATCAGTTAGAGTGAGACTCTCTAATCACCACGGCTTCTCTTTATTCATCGTTACCTAAACCACAAGAATAATTTTACAGCAGCTAGAACTCTCTCTGGTCACCATGAACATTGCCCAAGCGAGGATCAGATAACACATACGCATACGCTAGTACGTGCGGACGTAGTCTGATCTATTCAATGTCCAGGCGACCAGGTGCCCATCCTTGTGGATTTATTGTTCTTACACGTACACATGGACCTACCTAGCGAGCAGCAACTCATCACTCATGGACGTACTACTGACTGGCCGGCCGGGTGATCATGAGGGTTATCGCCGCCGCCAGCGACGGTGTCGACGCGTCTGGAGCACTTTGGCCCGGGGTCGCCATGGTACCAGTCGCTGCAGACGCGGCGGGAGCGGTCGGACGTGGACCTCTCGCAGGCCTTGCACGCGGGGGCGCACCGGTCGACGGCGTCCAGGCAGCGGCAGTCCGGCGGCATCGACCTGGTGCACACGGTGTTGTCGCAGCACTTCCACGGCCTCGTCGCCGCCACCACATTCGTAACACACTATGGGAGAACATATTTTTAGGGGCACTTTGCTTGAGGCACTACTTGAAAATGCCTCTAAAAATGATTTTTAGGGGCATTTTGCACTAAGTGCCCATGTAAATGTCATTTTTAGGGGCATTTTTTTAAAATGCCTCTAAAAATACCATTTTTAAGTGCGCTTTTTCACATTTGCCTCTAAAAATGGTGTTTTTAGGGACATTTTTACGTGTTGCCTCTGAAAAAAACATTTTTAGGGGCAATTTTTCAAAACTGCCTCTGAAAATGCAATTATAATCTTGTCCGACTAAAACACAAGCTAGCTCACATGGCAACAACGTCAACCCCTTAGGTGCCGGTGTCCTACTTTCATCTAGAGTACTGACATGGCCGGAGATTGATTCTCGGGTAACTCAAGCTGGCCGTCAGTGAAGAATGCGGCCTGAACCTAGCAACGCTGTGCTCAAGTTCATCAACTGGCCATGGACAGCATGCCGTACGTGATGAAGGTTAACCTGGAGTGGAGTGCTACGTTAGGAATAATCAGATCCTCCGCGCACTTCTGGACATGTTCACCAATTTTATTTCATTTTAAAACAGAGGCAAATGCTTTCGACCTCATTCATTAATTAAGGAGAGTTTTACAAAATGTAGCCAAGCGGCTACAAGGAAAATACATATTACTCTCGCTGCATAAAAAAACTCAAATGTTTTGCCCCGCCAAACCCCAATTTGCGGCCTTGGATTTGATCTTGCCTAAGATCTGGTTGGGCATAGTGTGCACATTCCGAAAAACCCCCGCATTCTGCTCGTTTCAGATTTCCCACGAGACTAACATTAGAAGGGATGCCAAGGATTTTCTCTTTATGCCATGCACATTGACGACGGAATGCCACCAATCTTTTAACGATCCACAATTTACCCACGAGGATGTGAAAGACAGATCAAGGCCCAACCAAGCGGTGACACCATGCCAAATTCTCATCAAGTAGCGGCATTTGAACATAATATGAGGCGCCGGTCTCAGGCTCTTGCTTGCAAAGTTGACAAAGACCATAATTGCGCCAACCCGCTGTTTAAGGCGATCGGCCGTCCACACTATAACTTATAGCCGCTGCTGCTATCTTTGGGTAAGTTTCTGATTCATTGTACATGTTCATGCTTGTGCGGTTGTGCGGCTAGGTAGCATATCGCTGGAAGGAAGAGAAGAATAGCAATAGAAAAGATGACACAAAATTGTGCCTTCCGAGTACCACTATGCCCTTTTAGATTTTTTAAAAAACAAAATCCTATGATACATATGCATGTTTTCTACATATGTGGTAATTTTGGGTGAAAAAAGTCGTATTCCGAGCTAATAAAAAAACAAAATTCTAGGCAAAAAAAGGAAAATAGTACATTGAATCGGTCAGAATTTTCTCTTTTTTGTGTATCTAAATATAAGGTTTTTTTACGAAACTTCTGGCATACGTACGTAATGTGTATATATATTTGTTTACCAAGTTTTAGATTTTGTTTGAAACATAAAAGTATGATTTTCAATTTTTTTCAAAAAACAACCACACTGGTGCTCGGGAGCCACTACCGATTTTCACAGAAAAGATCATCTTGCATGCGGTTCTGGTTTCTTAAATGTGCAAGAAAAGAACATGTACATCTTTAAAAAAGAACGCGTACATTTTTGAAAAACACGTGTATGTGCATGGTTACCAATGTGATTTTTGATGGAAACAAATAAGAAAAATTGGTAAATCAAAATCAGACCCAAATAATAATATTGGAAAACTAAACGTTTTGAAATTAACTTTAAAAACTTCATAAGTACAAAAAGTTATTTATAAGGATGCAACATATTCCACTTAAAAAAATTAGACCTACCAAAATTAGGATGTTACTGACTTAAATACTAATTTTTTTCTTTACGGGCTGAATTAACGTAGGCCGTGGCCTGTTCGAACTTTCGGCCCACGGCCCACGGCGCCGCCAATCCAGCGCTGTAGAAAACAAAGTCGGTAAAGGGGAACGGGGAGGGGCGACCCAATCCAGCGCCTCCACTCCCGATACTCCCGGCGCCGCCGTCCTTCATCACGCCGGCGCCGGCTTGTTCCCACCGTCGGGTTGTCGAGGCGTAGCTCCTCCACGTGTTTGGTGAGGCCTACGAGAACTGGGGACCACGTCCCGGCGCGGATCCCAGCGGGGCGGGCCGCCATGGTCGACGCGGAAGGGCGGAGGAGCGCGCGGGATTTCGGCGACGGCGTTGGAGGGCGTCGTAGTCTGCGAGCCGAGAGTCGCATCGCCCGAAGTCGCCATTCTGCGCCGTGAAGGAGCCCTCGTCGTCGAGGATCCGCTCCCGGAGAAGCCAACCCCCTAACCCTAGACGACCTAGCCTCGCGTAGGTGGGGAGGGGACGGTCCCAGCGGCGGCGTCAGGCGAGGCCTGCTTCTGCACCACCACCACCACCACCAGCAGCAGTGGCCGACGCGGTGGGCCGGCCCCGCCCGCAACATCTCCTAGCTCGTCAAGACCAACGGACGCCTTCGCGCCTGGGACATGCTCGACGAAATGAAATGCTGAGATGCGTACTCGAGACCGCGTGGGTGATCGCGTTTCGTAGGTGAGGAAGCTGGAGTCGCAGGGTGATGAAGCATGTGGAGGCGACCACGTCCGCCATCATGGATGTCCTCGTCCTTGTTGAAGATAGGTGGCTGTCAGCATTCTACTAATGTGTCGGTGCAAATGGTAATTGGACCAACCTCTTCTTGAGTCTTTCTGGGCATAATTGGATGCTTATGTCTATTCTAGAATTCAAGATAGCTATGGTGCCTATAATTCATAGTTGCTAATAACTATTGGGAGTATGCTGAGGTCTACTTGATGTTCTAGTTTCTCCACTCTAATTCATACTTTTCGTTTGAATTGTTGTAGCTGCAATCCACTCGGTTTTAGCTTATAGAATTATAGTTTGTAGTGAATCCTTTGCAAGGTATGAAGTATTAGCTTTCCCCGCCCTTTCTGTGGAAAATGTGGCCTACGCTAACATTTGCACCGAACAAGATTTAGGTGGCTCAACTTTAGTTGGTTTATGAAGTTGATTAGCTGCACAATTCTATTGTCCTGGACTATTTTCTTTCACCCATGTAAGCCATCAAACTATGGTTTACTTGATACACCTTGGTTTGCTTGATATCCCAAGGTGGCTCCTGTACCACCTCTGCCTTGTTAAGTAGTGCATTGTTCCTTCACTTAAGATGCCAATTGCACTTGCACATTATCATCTTAACATGTGGTATCAAGTTAACAGTGGGCGATAGGGTATCAAATAGTTTGCCAAATACACAATGATACAAGTATGGTCTAGTTGTCCTAACGAGAGATGATCTGTACTGCACACAATCAGTTTCACCTTCAGGTAGCTATGTAATCTCTTCAGCCTGTCCGATATGTTGCTTTTGGGTGCATGCTTGCTTATCTACCATATGTAATCTCTTCAGCCACGGCTCGGAGATTTATACGTTTTATTTCCTTGCAGATTGTAGCAGTCATCTGTGGTGCTATGTATTCTGGGCTACCTTCTTTGGAGGCATCTTCGGCTCATGCATCAAGCACCAGAAGGTTAGATTCTTTCTGTTTGTTCTTTTAGTGATAGCATTTCAGTATGAAACACTTGTAACAGGTAGTCTAAACACTTGTGTTATGTTGTCAGACTACCTGTTACAATCATATTATTCCTTGACCTTTATACATTCTGTTATCAGATAGGTATTAAGGATTAGTTTTGTAAACATGAAACGACCAGGTACCTGTAGAGTTCATATAGTCTGCATTGCTTTGATGCTCGTACTGAATTTCCTTCAGGTAGCAGAATGATGAACTTGATGAGCTCAGTTTGAGCGTTCCGAGGATCGGAGGCGTATGACTAACCATGCACGAAGAACTATCTGGACAGGTAGTTTGCTACTGGCAGCGCAGGCTGCTAGGATGCTAGTGTTGAGTATGTATGTAATACGGCTGTCTTTTCTGAGTACTTGCAGTGATCTGCATAACATTTGTAACCTCTTATGATGTACAATGAGATGATCGACCTGACTGACAATGTTCAGTTGTGCAATCCGTATAGTACTATGCCTATGTAACTCTGTTTCTATGTACTGAGATGTGAGAAATTGTGGTACATATTGTCCTGTCAGTAATTATATTCAGAGGCACTTAAAAAAGTGCCCCTAAAAAGGCATTTCAAAAACAGTGCCACTAAAAAATATAGAGGCATTCCTAGAAATGCCTCTAAAAATAGTTAGAGGCATTCATGGAAATGACCCTAAAAGCACTTATTTTTAGGGAGATTTTCCTTAAATGCTTCTATGATTTTTAGCAACACGTTTAAATGCAACACTTTTTAAAGTGCCTCTAAAAATGCTTAGAGGCACTTCCCGGATTTTTAGGGGCATTTCAAAGTGCCTCTAATGAAATACTGTGACGTAGTGACACCTGCGCGCGCGACGTACATGATCGTTAGCTAAAGTGCCATATCACTGCATGTGTCAGCTGCTAGCCTGCTAGGCTGCCTATAGCTATACATACCGCCGGTGGCGGCACTAGGGCCCGGGGTCGCCGTGGAACCAGTCGTTGCAGACCTGGCGGGAGCGGTCGGACCTGGACCTCTCGCAGAGGTTGCACGCCGGGGCGCACCGGTCGACGGCGTCCAGGCAGCGGCAGCTCGGCGGGTTGGATTTGGTGCACACGGTGTCGTCGCAGCACCTCCACGGCCTCGTCGCCGCCATTACTACAGGACCTGAGAAAGAGACGTACGTACGTACTTACGCGATTAGCTGAAAAAATCATAACACTAGTGGAGACAGGGCCTATTGTCCCGGCCCGTGAGGGGCTTTAGTCCCGGTTGGCCAACCGGGACAGGCCAAGCGGGACTAAAGGCCTTACCAGCCGGCACCAAAGGTCCTCCACGTGGCCGCCGCGGAGCGCGCTGGGGGCACCCCCTTTAGTCCCGGCTCGTATAACGGGCCGCGACTAATGATCTGTACCGCGGCAATTCATTTTGTTTTCTTTTATTTATTTCTTTCTTCAAAATAGTTTTCGTATTTCTACGCTACCCACATACCGTACACGTTCGTGCATATATAAGATAACTTGACTTACGATCAAGCATACAAATATATACAATTTTGATAGTTACATGGAGATCACAATTACCGGGACTAGAGCCCGTCTATTCGATTACACGGTCGGGATCATCAGTAGCGCCTATTCACACTAAATTCTCCGACGTCGTCTACCATCTCTTTCAATAAAAATCCCGCCAGTTCGTCTGCAATTCCTAATACGCGTTGCTCTGGTAGAAGCTGATCCCGCATTCTCTCGAACTATATAAGAAAAGGATATCAATATGAACATCAATCATGATAACAAAAAGTGACGGTAATAAAATAATGTTGTGAATGTATTGCTTACGTCGACTCTATAATCTTTGTGCTCAGTGGTAAACGTGCGAATGAACTCGCAAACGTAGTATCCACATAGATTCGTCCCCGGTGGCTACCTCGCGCACTTTACGAGAATAGAATTCATTCAAAATAATAATCTAGCATCATAATTGTATTGAAACTAGAAGTAAAGAGATGCGCGGACATATCTCGTACTACTTACCGAGACCGGAGTAACGTCAGTTTCTCACTAAGGAAACCTGTCACCACACTCTTGAACAGGTTCCAAACCCTGCCCGGCAAAGAAAATGAATTAATGAATGAGTTATTCATTACCTGATATCTCATGAAATCAACGAAAGAGACCGATATAGCGCGAAAATTAACTCTGGAACATGTCCTGCATGTTGCGGAACTCTTCCAGGTGTCTCTTTAATGGGTCCATGACTTCAACTATTCCCTTATCAACTCGAATGTCTAGCAGAATCCAGTGAACCTGCACACGTTTATATATACGTCAGTAACTCATCAATTACACTTAACATCGAGTAAGCAAAAGTGAATGTGTACAATAGAGTAAGACCCTCACTGGAAGTTGTAAGGAAACAATATATGGTCACAGAAATTTTGTTCCGTTAGAAACCTTAGAAGGTTTTTCACCGTCTCGTCGGGTTTCGTTGTTAGCGTAACCATATGTACTTTATCTGGGTCAATGAACCCAACACTATAGATCATTCTTTTATATTTCCGGATCTTCATTCTGCATAATAGAGTACAAAAGGATATAATGAGGATAATTACATGCAATAAACTGAACAACTGAAAAACTGAACAACTTATATGTAGACAATGAATTCAACAAGTTACAGACAATAGCAACTCATGAGAGATTTATCGAGGGCGTCGAAATTGTATAACTGGAAGAGGTCTGAAAACTCAACATGGACCTTGTCGGCTCGGAAGAAGTACTCATGTGGGACTTTCGCCACGATCATTGTTCTGCCCCCCTACCACACTCAAGTAATATTCATGCAAATTCCGCATTTGTGTTGGCAGTTGTTTCAACTTCTCTTTGCTGACCAAAGGCTTCCCTGGGACATATGTAGGGACAACATCAGGCTTGGGTAACTTGTCGTCTTGGGAACCTAGCAATTCAGCAACACTCACACCCATAGCGGCCGCCAACTTCGCAGCTTCTTCCATATCCTGCTGCAGCACCTGGGGAACGTCTTCGGATAACACCTTGAAGGGTGGGATCGATTGTTTTGCATGTTCTCCGAGCTGGGGAACGTCCCTTCTTTTCCCGCTTGCACTTTTACTTGATTTGCTCCCGCTTGCACTTTTACTTGATTTGCTCTTCTCCACTTCCTTCTGAAGTGTGCGTAGATAGTCATCTGGCTTATGGTGCAACTCATATTGCGATTTTATGTTCAGTTGAGATGACGCTTTTTGCTTCTCGGTGTATACCGGGGCGGGCTTGGGTTTCTTCTTTGCAAAATGCGCATCTTTTTCGGCCTTTGCGATCGCTGCGATTTGCTCGTCAGTACAATCGTAAGTTCTGATGGGAAGATTCTTATGAGGTACTCTTGGGAGGAGCGACATTTGTCGTTTTGGGCTGCTGCGTCGGTTAGTACTCATCGACGGAGCACGGTTCCGCTTATTATCCTTAACGGGCAAAGGCGGCGGCGAAGACGGACGACCCAAGTCCAGCGGCGGAGATCGAGATGGACTCGCGCTGTGGTGGTCGTAGTCATGGGGTGGGCTTCTTGGAGGTGATGGAGGTGTAGGTGACCTGCGACGACTCAGAGGCGGTGTTGTCCTTGGCGCCGAGCCTGGAAACTTGTTGTAGTTCTTGTCCCATAGAATGATATCACTGATACGTCCAAAACGTATCTATAATTTTTGATTGTTTCATGCCATTTTTATGCTTTTAGCACTTGTTTTATATTAAGTTTATTATTTATTTGGACTAACCTACTAATAGTTGCAAAAGTGCACAATGTTCTTGTTTTACTCTTTGATGTGTAGAAATTATCAAGAATACAAGAGGAAACCTTGTTGGAGTCGAATTGGGACTTTCCTGAAATCTGTCTGAGAACTTTTTACGAAGATTGAGATGACGTATATGGAGACCTGGCTGTTACGAAAGTTGTCACAATTTTCCATACGAAGATTTTAAGCCCGAGATCAGCCCAATCGGAGTTCGGACGCGGCCTGGAGGCCCGTTTTGGTGGAACCCTAAAAGGGGGTGACGGAAATCCGAGAAGATATATAAAGGGAGGAAACCTAACTCGTGGAGGACTCCTCCACCCACGAATTTCAGCCACCAAAGCCACGTTTTTGCCTCCCCCATGGATCCCATCTCCATGGGGGAGGGCTCCCTTGAAGCCATGAAGGAAGGGGCTAAGGGGCGGTGCTCCCCCATGGAACCGGCGGCGCAGGAGGAGCCCCCTGCGCCACCGCCGGTGCCGGCGCCGCCCTGCGCCTCTCGCTGCCCTCTCCGCCGTCTTCACCGCCATCTCCATCACCATCTCCTCCTTGTATTCAGTGGTTCATCCTCCCACAAACCTCTGTACCGTCCTATGTAAACATGGTGTTTGATGCTATAATATTTATCCTATGATCTATGTCATGTTTATGTAGTTTATTTGTCTTTTGATTGCTTTGTTGAATGTCTATGGTTCATTAGAGTTGTATGTTGATATGGTACTGTCCTTTGGTGTCCATTATACTTGTGCGCGCATGGATCAACACCATAGGGTTAGTAGTATGTGCAAAGGAAGGGGGTAGTCCTGCCGGAGTGACAGAAACCTGAGGGCTCAAACCGGTTAGTTGCATGTATGGGAGTAAGAGGACCATAAACTTAAGGCTATGGTTGGGGAAACCTTAATGCATTGTTAGTATTTACGGATGTTTGCTAACAATCCAATCATATAGTACTTGTAATCCCAAGTAGTGGAGTGCATGTATATTTAGCCTCTCCCACATTGAAAACTGCATCAAAGACAATGAACTAGATGTCTTCACTAATTAATCTTGGACAAAGCCACCACAATTACCACCACTTTTCCACACTCATGGTACTGTTAGTATATGGTTACTTAGTGTACTTTATTGCTGCAGCACTAACATTTACTTTCTTGTATTTATTATCTTGCAAAACTATCTCTCATACCCGTATTGCTACCGTAGTTTTATTTCCTAGATAATGCAAACGTTTAGTGTGCGTAGAGTTGTATCAGTGGTTGATAGAACTTGAGAGAATACTTATCCTACCTTTAGCTCCTCGTTGGGTTCGACACTCTTACTTATCGAAAAGGCTACACGCGATCCCCTATACTTGTGGGTTATCAAGACCTTTTCTGGCGCCGTTGCCGGGGAGCCATAGCGTAGGTAATGTACTTGTTTGCTTTATCTCTAAGTAGTTTTTATTTTCAGTATCAAGTTGTTCTTTATCTTACTATGGATAGGGAATGCGAATTACAAAAAAAATTAGGTGTAGTTGTTATCTAAAAACGTTTTCAAAAAGAAAAGTGATTGGAAAGATGAGTAATGGTTAAATGGGGGTCGACCTTGAACACTTGTGTTCATGCCTATGAAACCAAAACAAATCTTTCCATGGAAGCTTTTCATTAAAAACATGTAAATATTGTGTATATACCTCTGTACATAAAAATAAAATGCTAATTATAGTCTTTAGTTAATTGAAAGTTGATAGTTTTACTTTGCTGTCCAGAAACAGATTTTCTGTGCTCCACCGTATTAAATGTTTAAAATCACCAGAACGTGATCTTGATCTGAAATTTCTTGAGTGCAAAGTGATGCTTATTAGCTTTCTTTCATTAGACTAACTTTTTCTGATTTAAGGTACGTAGATAGGTCGAAAAATTCGATCTTTACTGACTGTTCTGTTTAGACAGATTTTGTGCTTCTCTGTAAATAAAATCGTGATAAATCTCAGAATAGTATTTTGACTTGAAAATTTTTGTGCATAAACCTGAGATTATTATCTTTCTTTCATTAGACTAAAGTTTTTCGATTTGAGCTACTTAACTATCTCGTTGAATGCCATCTTTACGGACTGTTCAGTTTTGACAGATTTCTTTGTTTATTCAATATTGTACTTGGTGTTGTTAGTTTCATTAGTTTTTCGACGGACAACGGAAATCATGAACACCTTAGTATATACAGTGGCTAATGTTGAGTAAAAATTATAAAACTTGTCAATGCTTGAACATGAGTGGATTTTATTTAATGAGTACTAACCCTACTAATGAGTTTTGTGAAGTTTTATGTGGATGTAGCTTATAAGATCTAATCAATATGGTGATATGAGATGAATAAGAAGACGCAAGAGCTCAAGCTTGGGGATGTGTAGGTGCATCCCAAGAACATATTCAAGAAGATACAATCATCTAAGCTTGGGGATGCCCGAGTCATCCCCCTATTCATCAACTAACATGAGGTTGTCTCGTTCATACTCTATATTACCCGTCCACATGATATGTATTGTCTTAACTTGTATTATAATTGCTTTTATATGTCTTGGTTTTACCTTCTTTAGTTTTATTAGGCTCCTTATTTGGTTTCGATTGCTTCTTTACTTTCACTTATAAATTCAAAATAACAAAAATATTTTCTTTTGTTTTGCTTCTTTGTTTGGTTCTTTATTTTAATTTTATTTGGGTTTTACTTTTGATTTTTATTTAGAGTTTTCCTTGCTGTAGCTAGCATGTTTAGGTCTTGCTTAGCCTCTGGTTTCTTAGTTTATCAAAAATAAAGTACCAAGTTTTATCCATTTAGCTTAGTTGATACATATGTAAAAAGTGATTTTCTGTTTTCGGTATCTACTGCTTATTGCGCGATTTTTCATATTTTACTGGAAGCTCTAAAAATCACGAAAAAATTACTGATGTTGTAGCACCTAATCCTCTGCATGTACAAAAATTGGCTAAAATTTCGGGCATGTTTAAGTGCACCTAAAAATTGCGTTTTCCAGCTGCTGTTTTTCTGGACAGATTCTGACTTTTGTTGCAAGAGTGGCCTCTTTTCGTTTTCATTTGATTTTTAATGGTTCTTACCTTTCATTTATAAGTTGGCCATTTAAGCAACCTTTCTGTAACTTAAAAACAAAATTTTATTTGGTTTAATAGTAGCACTTGGGAAATATTATCTATTGTACTAATGTCTAACCGCAGAAAAGAATGGGAAAGTTTTTGTGTTGAAGTTTTTTCACAGAGAATGAAGGAACACCAAACTATGGAATATTGAAGAACCAAAGTCATAAGCTTGGGGATGTCCCCGCATCCCTCTTCATCAATAACCCCACGGTTTGCAAACCTTTAAACTTTGTTTTTTGAGCAACATAGGAACTTAACTAAACTTGAAGCGGCTGTATTTTATTATCTATTTATCTTAGCATCAAACACCAGTTACATTAATAAGTGGATCGTCACATATTTTATTTATCCTCTGTTTTCAATGTTTACTTGGTTAATGGATTACTTGTTGAAACTTAAAAATGATGTGTGAATAATACTGTTTAGTAGTTTATGTTTTCTTATGGTTAGTCTCAACTAGCTAATAGTGCATATTATGTTATTTTGATATCAACATGCATTGTCCTGTTCATAAGATGGTATGGTATTGTGGTATCCTCCTCTGAATAATTCATTGAATTGACTTGGCACATGCTCACACATGTTATGACTGAAAAAAAAAGTCAATTAAGCCTTGATGATTTATTTTGACTCAGAGTTTTGTATCACTTTTATGCCTCTTAATTTTATTTTGTCGCAAGCATGATTATGACGGTTATTGCTCTCTTGATTGTCGCTTCCCAGTCTATTGCTAGCCTTCACTTGTACTGAGCGGGAATGCTGCTCGTGCTTCCAAATCCATGAAAACCAAGTTATCCAAAGTGTCCACCATAAATACCTATGCATGGCATTTCAACCATTCAAGTAAATTTTCATGTGCTACCTTTAAAACCTTCAAAGTACTTCTCAATTTGTGTCAATGTTTTATAGCTCATGAGGAAGTATGTGGTGTTTTATCTTTCAATCTTGTCATTCAGACTTTCACCAATGGACTAGTGGCATATACATCCGCTTATCCAATAATTTTGCAAAAAGAGCTGGCAACGGGGTGCCCAGTCCCAATTAATTACAACTTTCATTAATAATTCTCTTCACATGTTTTGCCCTGATTTATCAGTAAGCAACTTAATTTGCAAATAGACACTCCTCCATGGTATGTGAATGTTGGAAGGCACCCGAGGATTCGGTTAGCCATGGCTTGTGCAAGCAAAGGTTGGGGGAGTGTCACCCATAATGAAACTAAAATACATGTGTAAACAAAAGAGAAGAGGGATGATCTACCTTGCTGGTAGAAATAACGTCCTTCATGGGAGCCGCTCTTGAAAGTCTGGTTGACAAGGGGGTTAGAGTACCCACTACCATTCGTTGACAACAACAAACACTTCCCAAAACAATTTTGCTTCTGTTTTAAAAATAAAAAGCTCTAGCACATGATAATCCCTGCTTCCCTCTGCGAAGGGCCAATCTTTTATTTTCATGTTGAGTCACCATCCTTTCTTTGAGCACTTCTCGAGAGCATAGTTGTCATTCTTAGTGTAATGTGCTTGTCCCAGAATGGTTAATTGATATAACTTTGATGCTTTTATCTTTGATATCTTTATTCTAGTCTTCATTGAACTTCAGAGGTGCCTGGGCATTTATGTTTTGCTGTACAAAAGGGCAAGCGAGATACCACTCTATCATGCTTTATTATGGTCATTACAATCTTGTTGATGTTTATAAATTTCATGTTATAAGCTCTTAGTTCGTTGATACTTTTCATTAGGAAACATGATTGCTAAGTTTTATTATCCATACATCATGCAATTGTTAAAGACCTGATCATAGCATTTACAATCAAAAATTATTTTGTTATCATTTACCTACTCGAGGACGAGCAGGAATTAAGCTTGGGGATGTTGATACGTCCAAAACGTATCTATAATTTTTGATTGTTTCATGCCATTTTTATGCTTTTAGCACTTGTTTTATATTAAGTTTATTATTTATTTGGACTAACCTACTAATAGTTGCAAAAGTGCACAATGTTCTTGTTTTACTCTTTGATGTGTAGAAATTATCAAGAATACAAGAGGAAACCTTGTTGGAGTCGAATTGGGACTTTCCTGAAATCTGTCTGAGAACTTTTTACGAAGTTTGAGATGACGTTAATGGAGACCTGGCTGTTACGAAAGTTGTCACAATTTTCCATACGAAGATTTTAAGCCCGAGATCAGCCCAATCGGAGTTCGGACGCGGCCTGGAGGCCCGTTTTGGTGGAACCCTAAAAGGGGGTGACGGAAATCCGAGAAGATATATAAAGGGAGGAAACCTAACTCGTGGAGGACTCCTCCACCCACGAATTTCCAGCCACCAAAGCCACGTTTTTGCCTCCCCCATGGATCCCATCTCCATGGGGGAGGGCTCCCTTGAAGCCATGAAGGAAGGGGCTAAGGGGCGGTGCTCCCCCATGGAACCGGCGGCGCAGGAGGAGCCCCCTGCGCCACCGCCGGTGCCGGCGCCGCCCTGCGCCTCTCGCTGCCCTCTCCGCCGTCTTCACCGCCATCTCCATCACCATCTCCTCCTTGTATTCAGTGGTTCATCCTCCCACAAACCTCTGTACCGTCCTATGTAAACATGGTGTTTGATGCTATAATATTTATCCTATGATCTATGTCATGTTTATGTAGTTTATTTGTCTTTTGATTGCTTTGTTGAATGTCTATGGTTCATTAGAGTTGTATGTTGATATGGTACTGTCCTTTGGTGTCCATTATACTTGTGCGCGCATGGATCAACACCATAGGGTTAGTAGTATGTGCAAAGGAAGGGGGTAGTCCTGCCGGAGTGACAGAAACCTGAGGGCTCAAACCGGTTAGTTGCATGTATGGGAGTAAGAGGACCATAAACTTAAGGCTATGGTTGGGGAAACCTTAATGCATTGTTAGTATTTACGGATGTTTGCTAACAATCCAATCATATAGTACTTGTAAATCCCAAGTAGTGGAGTGCATGTATATTTAGCCTCTCCCACATTGAAAACTGCATCAAAGACAATGAACTAGATGTCTTCACTAATTAATCTTGGACAAAGCCACCACAATTACCACCACTTTTCCACACTCATGGTACTGTTAGTATATGGTTACTTAGTGTACTTTATTGCTGCAGCACTAACTTTTACTTTCTTGTATTTATTATCTGCAAAACTATCTCTCATACCCGTATTGCTACCGTAGTTTTATTTCCTAGATAATGCAAACGTTTAGTGTGCGTAGAGTTGTATCAGTGGTTGATAGAACTTGAGAGAATACTTATCCTACCTTTAGCTCCTCGTTGGGTTCGACACTCTTACTTATCGAAAAGGCTACACGCGATCCCCTATACTTGTGGGTTATCAATCACCCACAACTTCTCCGAGTGTCCTCTCATCTTCAGGTCCAGAGATGTCAAGCTCCATATCATGAAACCCCGATACGATTTCATCCACCCCGACTTTAGCATAGCCAGCTGGAATCTCACGGCCTTGCCAGCGTGCGTCAGGTGGACAAGGTAAAGCATATCCGACCGCCACCTTCATGGATATGTTCTTCAATTTCTGATGGAGCTCACAAGATATTGAATCCTTGATTCCATCCACGGGGTAGCCGGGACCGCCATCTATCATCCGCCGTGCATCGTCAGCCGGGACCTCCGAGTCACCCACGCTGCTTTTCCGCTGAGATGGGCCGGCGGTAATATCAAGTGCAGGATCTTGCAGGCGCACTATTCCTCAAAGTTCGTCAATCTGCTGATGCTGGTGGTTAATTCTGGCAAGCAACTGGTTGAACCTGTCTCCCTCCTCCTCCTGCTGTCGCTGCTTTGCTCTCGCTCGGCTTCTGTAAGTTTCTATGTCTTTGGCAAACCCAAGCCACCACGGATACTTAGGGCCAAGGCCTCGTGTTCGTCCTCCTTTTTCGTCATTCCCGAGGACCAGTGTCAGCAAGTCTTTCTCTCTATCGGATAGAACTTTAACTTCCCCTCTTTAATTTCTTTCACCACTTTAAGCCAATTTTCCCTGGGTATCCTAATCCCGTCACTGCAAACAAGGTCCCCTGTTTTTCGTCGTATGAACCCCCATGCGCAAGGAACCAATTTCTTGCCCTCAATTCCCATTCTTCGCGCATCCATTCTGGTTCGATCCCTTTAGCAAGCAGCTCTAACTCTTTTTTATCCCACTTTGGCATGGCAGTCTCGTAGCCCCCTGATATTTCTTCTTCTCAGCATTTTTCTTGTTCTTTACTGACATCTCCTTGGCATCTTGTGACTCCTTGTACTCCTTAAATGTGTTCCAGTGATTCACCTGCTTCGCTAGATAGCCTTCGAATACTGGAGCAGTCTTTTTCTTCAGATAGTCTTGCCATAATCTTTTCTTCCACACCCGGAATAGTTCGGCCATCTTCTTAAGAGTCCACTGCTTGACTTTCGCCCTCAATTTTGCAGTGTCGGCAGGATCCTCAAATTCTGGCGGGCTGAAATGTGCCATGAGGTCATTCCAAAGACCCTGTTTGTACCTTTCGGCGACATACTCACTATCGTTCGCCCCTTTGCGCTTATGCCAGTCTCGAACGGTGATCGGGACGTGATCCCTAACCAGAACTCCGCATTGTATTTTAAATACATCGGCAGCCTTCTTGGGTTCCTTCGGTTCGCCCGTAGGGGATATGACCTCAAATGTATAATACGTAGATGGGGCCAACTTTTTGGTCGGCCTCGTTTGGAAGATTTGCTCGATGTGGAGGCCTAAGAGAAGAAACATTCGTCAATTTATATATATACAACTCAAGTAATGCATCTACTGATCGCCGAACTTCATATATATACCTCGCCGGACTTCGTTAAGGGTCCACCGGCTTCCCATCATCGGAGCTATCGCCTTCTCCATCATCGGAGCCGTCGGCTTCATCCTCACTTCGGTCGACCTCCATTCCATCCCCAGAGGGATTCAGATACGATGACGGAGATTCGGCTGGATCAGCACCTAGGGCGTCGTGGATTATATTCTCGAGAATTTCTTCCTGTGTTAGGTCTCTGCGGATTGGACTAGGTGGATCCATAGTTTCCGCAAAATGCACACAATATTATTTCAAAATGCATCAAATAAAATGAGTATCAATTGTTATAAATAATTACTAAAGCAATGAATACAAGTCACTTATCTAATGTGTATCAATTGTTATCATCAATACTTTGTAATTAAAAAATTACTACAAATCTATTAAGTCACAATATATCCACTACAAATCAATTACTAAAAATTACTACAAATCAATTACTAAAAATTTAAATATGCAAATAGATCATCTTTTTTGCAAAACAGTACTACAAAATATGCAAATATATAGATCATCTTTTTTGCATACTCTAAAATATGCAAATAGATCATCTGAATATGCAAATAGATCATCTTTCCCAATTCTAAAATAAACCTAAATTTGCATAACAGTACTACAAGAACTTACAAAACTAAAATTGAAACTAAAATTATAACACTATACTAACGCTAACACTTTGATTTTTAATAGTACAAAACTAAAATTATAATAGTACAAAACTAAAATTAAAATTAAAATTGCTAACACTACTAAAATTGTTAGTGTTAGTAACTTAGTACCTCGGGGAGGCGACAGCGGTGACCTCGGTCGGCGTCGGGGAGGGGCAGAGCACGGGGCGGCGGCGTTGAGCACGGCGTCAGCGTCGGTGAGGGGCTGACCTTGATCCGGCGTCGGGCGGCGTCTGGAACTCGATCGATCCGGCGTCGGGCGGCGTCTGGACCTCGGGCGCGACGGCGAGCGTGGGCACGGGGGTGGCGAGCACGGGGCGGCCGCGTCTGGACCTCGACGGCAAGCGCGAGCACGGGCGCGGCGGCAGAGGAGAGCGCGCGGCGGCCGGCTTTGCGACCTCGGGCGGCGACAGAACATGGAGAACGTGGAGGAGCGCGTGGAGGAGAGCGGCGCCGGCGGGCTCGGGCGGCGTGTGGAGGCCGACGGACGTCGAGGGCGTGGTGGATTTGTTAGCCTGACGGCGTCTCCTCTGCTTCTGCGCTCCTTCGTCTTCGATGAAATGGCTAAGTCCCAAATTGGGATTCCAACCGTGGCTTAAGTAGTGGAGGGACCTTTAGTCCCGGCCCGTGGCTCAAACCGGGACTAAAGGGGGGTCTTTAGTCCCGGCTGGTGCCACGCACCGGGACTAAAGGGGTGTGATACGTCTCAAACGTATCTATAATTTCTGATGTTTCATGTTGATATTATATCAATTGTTACATGTTTTATATACACTTCATAGCATTTTTATGTATTTTCTGGGACTAACCAATTAACAAGATGCCACAGTGCCAGTTCATGTTTTCTGTTGTTTTTGTATTCTAGAAAAGCTAGTCTGGAAATATTCTCGGAATTGGACGAAACTTGGACAGAACCTCCTATTTTTCCAACGCGAAGACGGAGTCTAGAGGAGAGACGGAGGAGGGCCACGTGGCACCCACACCATGCGGCCGCGCGGCCCTCCCCCCTGCCGCGCCGTGGGGTGGTGTGGGGCCCTCGTGGTTCCGCAGCCGCCGCCCTTTCGCCTATTTATTCTTCCCGACGCGAAAACCCTAAATACCCGAGCCATTATCCACGAAAAGTTCCAGAGACGCCGCCGCCGTCAACCCTAGCTCGGGAGGGTTCAGAAGCTCTTCCCGGCACCCTGCCGGAGAGGGGAATCATCACCGGAGGGCTCTACATCACCATGCCTGCCTCCGGAGTGATGCGTGAGTAGTTCATCCTTGGACTACGGGTCCATGGCAGTAGCTAGATGGTTGTCTCTCCACTTTATGCTATCATGTTTAGATCTTGTGAGCTGCCTATCATGATCAAGATCATCTTATTGTAATGCTATATGTTGTGTTTGCTGGGATCCGATGAATATTGAATACTATGTCAAGTTGATTATTAATCTATCTTATATGTTATTTATGATCTTGCATGCTTTCCGTTACTAGTAGATGTTTTGGCCAAGTAGATGTTTGTAACTCCAAGAGTGAGTATTTATGCTAGATAGTGGGTTCATGCCTCCGGTAATCTGGGAGAGTGACAATAACTTCTAAGATTGTGGATGTGCTGTTGCCACTAGGGATAAAATAACCGATGCTTAGCTTAAGGGTACGCCGTTAGGTCTAATGCATTTGTTTACATTACGCACATTACTTAATGCAATTATCCGTTGCTTGCAACTTAATATCAACGGGGAACTCGGTATGACAACCTGGCAGTAGATTATTAATCATAGCCGCTGTTGGATAACGGTCTATGTATTTTGTCGTAATGCCCACATGAATATCATAGTAATCATCATGTCAGATATATGCATTGTCATGCGCTCAATATTTTGTCAATTGCCCAACTGTAATTTGTTCACCCAGCATGTTAGTTATCTTTTATGGAGAGACACCACTAGTGAACTGTGTACCCCGGTCCATTCTTTTACACTGATAATACAACCAACTGCAAACACTGTTCATTTTTATTCTCTGCAATTTACTACTGTTTTCCACACCATACGTTTAATCCTTTGTTTTCAGCAAGCCGGTGAGATTGACAACCTCACTGTTTCGTTGGGGCAAAATAGTTTGATTGTGTTGTGTGCAGGTTCCACGTCAGCGCGCCACTGACGACCTTCCGAAATGATTTCTTGCTCCTACTGGTTCGAATAAACCTTGGTTTCATACTGAGTGAAAACTGCTGCTATACTGCATCATACCTTCCTCTTGGGGTCTCCCAACGAACGTGTGATCCACGCAATTAGGGTGGGAGGGCTTTTCGCGTTCCCGCGCGCAGCACGGGCTTTAGTCCCGGCTGGTGAGATGGGCCGGGACAAAAGGCCAAAAAATTGCGCGAGCTGGGCCAAATATAGCACAATTTTAAATATTTGAACATTTGAATGAAACAGTTTTTGCATACTTATGAATTTGAGAAAACTTTTAACATGAAAAGTGCTTGAATTTGAATAAGTATTCCAAATCCATTTTCTGTTTTATAAAATAATTATTCTAACTCTACAAACTATTAACAATTTTGTTATTTTCAATTAAAATATGGATTAACTAACATTTTTTTGCATATTTTTGAATCTCACTAAACTTTCAACATGAAAAGTGCTTGAATTTGAAAAAGTATTCCAAATCCATTTTCTGTTTTACAAAATAATTATTCTAACTCTACAAACTATTACCAATTTTGCCATTTTCTGTTTTTTTGCTAATGCAATACTACCTCTTCCTAAGTATGATACTGATATGTCCAAAACGTATCTATAATTTTTGATTGTTTCATGCCATTTTTATGCTTTTAGCACTTGTTTTATATTAAGTTTATTATTTATTTGGACTAACCTTCTAATAGTTGCAAAAGTGCACAATGTTCTTGTTTTACTCTTTGATGTGTAGAAATTATCAAGAATACAAGAGGAAACCTTGTTGGAGTCGAATTGGGACTTTCCTGAAATCTGTCTGAAAACTTTTTACGAAGTTTGTCAGTTTGACCCTCGAAGATGACGTCAAATGGAGACCTGGCTCTTACGAAAGTTGTCACAATTTTCCATACGAAGATTTTAAGCCCGAGATCAGCCCAATCGGAGTTCGGACGCGGCCTGTAGGCCCGTTTTGGAGGAACCCTAAAAGGGGTGACGGAAATCCGAGAAGATATATAAAGGGAGGAAACCTAATTCGTGGAGGACTCCTCCACCCACGAATTTCAGCCACCAAAAGCCACGTTTTTGCCTCCCCATGGATCCCATCTCCATGGGGGAGGGCTCCCAAGAAGCCATGAAGGAGGGAGGCTAAGGGGCGGCGCTCCCCAATCCTGCCAGCGGCGGGGAAAGGAGTTCCCCGCACCGCTGGCGCCGCCGCCGCCCTGCGCCGTCGCGCTGCCCTCTCCGCCGTCTTCACCGCCATCTCCATCACCATCTCCTCCTTGTATTCAGTGGTTCATCCTCCCAAAAACCTCTGTACCGTCCTATGTAAACATGGTGTTTGATGCTATAATATTTATCCTATGATTTACATCATGTTTCCGTAGTTTATTTGTCTTTTGATTGCTTAATTGAATGCATGAGGTTCATTAGAGTTGTATGTCTATATGGTGCTGTCCTTTGGTGTCCATTATATTTGTGCGCGCATGGATCAAACACCCTAGGGTTGGTAGTATTTGTAACGAAGCGGGGGAAGTTCTGCCGGAGTGAAAGAAACCTGAGAACGCGAACCGATTAGTTGCACGTATGGGAGTAAGAGGACCTTGAACTTAAGGCTATGGTTGGGGAAGCCTTAATGCATTGTTAGTATTTGCGGATGCTTGCTAAACAATCCAATCATATAGTACTTGTAATTCCAAGTAGTGGAGTGCATGTATATTTAGCCTCTCCCACATAGAAAACTGCATCGAAGACAATGAACTAAGTACCTTCACTAATTAATCGTGGACAAAGCCACCACAATTACCACCACTTTTCCACACTCATGGTACTGTTAGTATATGGTTACTTAGTGTACTTTATTGCTGCAGCACTAACATTTACTTTCTTGCATTTATTATCTCGCAAAGCTATCTCTCATACCCGTATTATAGTCTAGTATTATTTCCTACATAAAGTAAACGTTTAGTGTGCGTAGAGTTGTATCAGTGGTTGATAGAACTTGAGAGAATATTTATCCTACCTTTAGCTACTCGTTGGGTTCGACACTCTTACTAATCGAAAAGGCTACACGCGATCCCCTATAGTTGTGGGTTATCAATACCTTTTCTGGCGCCGTTGCCGGGGAGCCATAGCGTAGGTTAATGTTCTTGTGTGCACTTGTTTGCTTTATCTCTAAGTAGTTTTTATTTTCAGTATTAAGTTGTTCTTTATCTTACTATGGATAGGGAATGCGAATTACAAAAAAAATTAGGTGTAGTTGTTATCTAAAAACGTTTTCAAAAAGAAAAGTGATTGGAAAGATGAGTAATGGTTAAATGGGGGTCGACCTTGAACACTTGTGTTCATGCCTATGAAATCAAAACAAATCTTTCCATGAAAGCTTTTCATTAAAAACATGTAAATATTGTGTATATACCTCTGTACATAAAAATAAAATGCTAACTATTGTCTTTAGTTAATTGAAAGTTGATAGTTTTACTTTGCTGTCCAGAAACAGATTTTCTGTGCTCCACCGTATTAAATGTTTAAAATCACCAGAACGTGATCTTGATCTGAAATTTTTTGAGTGCAAAGTGATGCTTATTAGCTTTCTTTCATTAGACTAACTTTTGCTGATTTAAGGTACGTAGATTGGTCGAAAAATTCGATCTTTACTGACTGTTCTGTTTAGACAGATTTTGTGATTCTCTGTAAATAAAATCGTGATAAATCTCAGAATAGTATTTTGACTTGAAAATTTTTGTGCATAAACCTGAGATTATTATCTTTCTTTCATTAGACTAAAGTTTTTGATTTGAGCTACTTAACTATCTCGTTGAATGCCATCTTTACGGATTGTTCAGTTTTGACAGATTTCTTTGTTTATTCAATATTGTACTTGGTGTTGTTAGTTTCATTAGTTTTTCGACGGACAACGGAAATCATGAACACCTTAGTATATACAGTGGCTAATGTTGAGTAAAAATTATAAAACTTGTCAATGCTTGAATATGAGTGGATTTTATTTAATGAGTACTAACCCTACTAATGAGTTTTGTGAAGTTTTATGTGGATGTAGCTTATAAGATCTAATCAATATGGTGATATGAGATGAATAAGAAGACGCAAGAGCTCAAGCTTGGGGATGTGTAGGTGCATCCCAAGAACATATTCAAGAAGATACAATCATCTAAGCTTGGTGATGCCCGAGTCATCCCCCTATTCATCAACTAACATGAGGTTGTCTCGTTCATACTCTATATTACCCGTCCACATGATATGTATTGTCTTAACTTGTATTATAATTGCATTTATATGTCTTGGTTTCACCTTCTTTAGTTTTGTTAGGTTCTTTATTTGGTTGTTACTTTTGGTTTCTTTTTAGAGTTTTCCTTGCTGTAGCTAGCATGTTTAGGTCTTGTTTAGCCTCTAGTCTTTTAGTTTATCAAAAAAATAAAGTACAAAGTTTTACACATTTAGTTTAGTTGATACATATGTAAAAAGTGATTTTCTGTTTTCAGCATCTACTGCTCATTGCGCGATTTTACATATTTTACCGGAAGCTCTAAAAATCACGAAAAAATTACTGATATTGTAGCACCTAATCCTATGCATGTACAAAAATTGGCTAAAATTTCGGGTATGTTTAAGAGCACCTAAAAATTGCGTTTTCCAGCTGCTGTTTTTCTGGACAGATTCTGACTTTTGTTGCAAGAGTGGCCTCTTTTCGTTTTCATTTGATTTTTAATGGTTCTTACCTTTCATTTATAAGTTGGTAATTTAAGCAACCTTTCTGTAACCTAAAAACAAAATTTTATTTGGTTTAATAGCAGCACTTGGGAAATATTATTTATTGTACTAATGTCTAACCGCAGAAAAGAATGGGAAAATTTTTGTGTTGAAGTTTTTTCACAGAGAATGAAGGAACACCAAACTATGGAATATTGAAGAATTACCAAAGTCATAAGCTTGGGGATGTCCCCGCATCCCTCTTCATCAATAACCCCACGGTTTGCAAACCTTTAAACTTTGTTTTTTGAGCAACATAGGAACTTAACTAAACTTGAAGCGGCTGTATTTTATTATCTATTTATCTTAGCATCAAACACCAGTTACATTAATAAGTGGATCGTCACATATTTTATTTGACCTCTGTTTTCAATGTTTACTTGGTTAATGGATTACTTGTTGAAACTTAAAAATGATGTGTGAATAATACTGTTTAGTAGTTTATGTTTTCTTATGGTTAGTCTCAACTAGCTAATAGTGCATATTATGTTATTTTGATATCAACATGCATTGTCCTATTCATAAGATGGCATGGTATTGTGGTATCCTCCTCTGAATAATTCACTTGAATCGACTTGGCACATGCTCACACATGTTATGACTGAAAAATGAAAGTCAATTAAGCCTTGATGATCTATTTTGCCTCAGAGTTTTAGTATCGTTTTTATGCCTCCGTTAATTTTATTTTGTCGCAAGCATGATTATGACCGTTATCGCTCTCGTGGTTGTCGCTTCCCAGTCTATTGCTAGCCTTCACTTGTACTGAGCGGGAATGCTGCTCGTGCATCCAAATCCTTAAAACCAAGTTATCCCAAAGAGTCCACAAAAAAATTCCTATGCATGGTATTTCAAGCCATTCCAAGTAAATTTGCATGTGCTACCTTTAAAACCTTCAAAATATTTCTCTTTTTGTGTCAATGTTTACTAGCTCATGAGGAATTAGTGTGGTTATTCTTTATTCTATTTGTCAAATGGACTTTTACACCTGGACTAGCGGCATATACATCCGCTTATCCAATAATTTTGCAAAAAGAGCTGGCAACGGGGTGCCCAGTCCTAATTAATTACAACTTTAACCAATTAATTATCTTCACACTTTTGCACTGATTCATCAGTAAGCAATGACAAACAGTGAAATACCTGAATGTGTGTAAACCAAAGAGAAAGAGGGATGATCTGCCTTGCTGGTAGAAATAACGTCCTTCATGGGAGCCGCTCTTAAAAGTCTGTTTGACAGGTATAATACTGTTCTCACCCGCTACCATTCATTGACAATTAACAAACACCTCTCAAAACTTTTTACCTCTGTTTTTAAAATAAAAAGCTCTAGCACGTGTTAATCCCTGCTTCCTTCTGCGAAGGGCCAATCTTTTATTTTTATGTTGAGTCACCATCCTTTCTTTGAGCATTTCTTCGAGAGCATAACTGTCGTTCTTAGTGTAATGTGCTTGTCCCAGGATACGATTAATTGAGGCATAATTATGATACTTTTATCTTTGATATCTTTATATCTAGTCTTCACTTGAACTTCAGAGGTGACTTGGCATTTATGTTTTGCTCCACAATTTAGGGCAAGCGAGATACCACTCTATCATGCTTTATTATGGCCATTACAATCTTGTTGATGTTTATAGATAAGCGGACTCGAACCGCTGACATCCGCCACAGGGTAAACCATTTTCATGTTATAAGCTCTTAGTTCGTTGATACTTTTTATTAGGTAACATGGTTGCTAAGTTTTATTATCCATACATCATGCAATTGTTAAAGACCTGATCATAGCATTTATAATCAAAAATTATTTTGTTATCATTTACCTACTCGAGGACGAGCAGGAATTAAGCTTGGGGATGTTGATACGTCCAAAACGTATCTATAATTTTTGATTGTTTCATGCCATTTTTATGCTTTTAGCACTTGTTTTATATTAAGTTTATTATTTATTTGGACTAACCTTCTAATAGTTGCAAAAGTGCACAATGTTCTTGTTTTACTCTTTGATGTGTAGAAATTATCAAGAATACAAGAGGAAACCTTGTTGGAGTCGAATTGGGACTTTCCTGAAATTTGTCTGAGAACTTTTTACGAAGTTTGTCAGTTTGACCCTCGAAGATGACGTCAAATGGAGACCTGGCTCTTACGAAAGTTGTCACAATTTTCCATACGAAGATTTTAAGCCCGAGATCAGCCCAATCGGAGTTCGGACGCGGCCTGTAGGCCCGTTTTGGTGGAACCCTAAAAGGGGTGACGGAAATCCGAGAAGATATATAAAGGGAGGAAACCTAATTCGTGGAGGACTCCTCCACCCACGAATTTCAGCCACCAAAAGCCACGTTTTATCCTCCCCCATGGAGCCCATCTCCATGGGGGAGGGCTCCCAAGAAGCCATGAAGGAGGGAGGCTAAGGGGCGGCGCTCCCCAATCTTGCCGGCGGCGGGGAAAGGAGTTCCCCGCACCGCCGGCGCCGCCGCCGCCCAGCGCCGCCCTGCGCTGCCCCTCTCCGCCGTCTTCACCGCCATCTCCATCACCATCTCCTCCTTGTATTCAGTGGTTCATCCTCCCATAAACCTCTGTACCGTCCTATGTAAACATGGTGTTTGATGCTATAATATTTATCCTATGATTTACATCATGTTTCCGTAGTTTATTTGTCTTTTGATTGCTTAATTGAATGCATGAGGTTCATTAGAGTTGTATGTCTATATGGTGCTGTCCTTTGGTGTCCATTATATTTGTGCGCGCATGGATCAAACACCCTAGGGTTGGTAGTATTTGTAACGAAGCGGGGGAAGTTCTGCCGGAGTGACAGAAACCTGAGAACGCGAACCGATTAGTTGCACGTATGGGAGTAAGAGGACCTTGAACTTAAGGCTATGGTTGGGGAAGCCTTAATGCATTGTTAGTATTTGCGGATGCTTGCTAAACAATCCAATCATATAGTACTTGTAATCCCAAGTAGTGGAGTGCATGTATATTTAGCCTCTCCCACATAGAAAACTGCATCGAAGACAATGAACTAAGTACCTTCACTAATTAATCGTGGACAAAGCCACCACAATTACCACCACTTTTCCACACTCATGGTACTGTTAGTATATGGTTACTTAGTGTACTTTATTGCTGCAGCACTAACATTTACTTTCTTGCATTTATTATCTCGCAAAGCTATCTCTCATACCCGTATTATAGTCTAGTATTATTTCCTAGATAAAGTAAACGTTTAGTGTGCGTAGAGTTGTATCAGTGGTTGATAGAACTTGAGAGAATATTTATCCTACCTTTAGCTCCTCGTTGGGTTCGACACTCTTACTTATCGAAAAGACTACACGCGATCCCCTATATTGTGGGTTATCAGATACACACGGAGAGGGAATAATCTTAACTGGCCACAGTGAATTGCAATACTACCTCTCCCTTATGAATCAACAACTGCCAATTGAGAGTCAGTTCATATCCAGAGATCGTCTTGGGAACTATTCAGATGCTAAAGATCTTGGAGAATGGCAGTAACATCCGGATTGTGGCGCTTTCTGCGTCACTTGGAAAGGCTAAAGATCTTGGAGAATGCAGAGATTATGTTGGTAAAACTGCAGCTGATTTGAAGCTTCTTGACAATACACATTGGAAATACACATTCATTATTATTACACATGCTCCTTACATAAAGGTTTAATATATTCCATAGAATGCATTACATAAAAGGTTTAATACATTAGTACACATCACCAACATCCCTATCTATTGTTTCTGTTTTCTTCTGCTCCGTAGCCATGGAGAATCTTCATCATTTAACAGGATGATTGGGTCAGTTTTCACTGTGAAGGGCGGAATTTCATGAAAGGTATTATAATCTACTGACATGTCTGTCTTGTCATCTACTCCCACGATGTTTCTTTTTCCTGAAAGAACTATGTGGCGCTTTGGCTCATCAGACGATGTATTCTTTTGCTGATTTCTTTTTCTCGTTTTGGTAGACATGTCCTTCACATAGAAAACCTAGGCCACATCGTTGGCTAGGACGAATGGTTCGTCCATGTACGCCCACTGTTGTCATGCCTTACTTTTGGTCTACATCTACCCCGCCTCCTGTCAGCTTGACCCATTTGCACCGAAACAAAGGGACCTTAAAAGTAGGTCCATAGTCAAGTTCCCATATCTCCTCTATGTACCCATAATATGTGTCCTTCTGCCCATTGTCGTCTGTTGCATCAAAGCGGACACCACTGTTTTGGTTGGTGCTCTTTTTATCTTGGGCGATCGTGTAAAATGTATTCCCATTTATCTCGTACCCTTGGAAAGTACATATAGTCGAAGATGGTGACCTGGCCGACAAGTACAGCTGATCTCCAACAATGGTGTTATTCATGAAATGTGTCTGCAACCAACTCCGAAAGTCTTCTCGTGTTCCCCTTTAATCCAGGAGTCAGCCTTCCCCGGGTTTTCGGAGCGTAGAATATTCTTGTGTCTCTCGATATATGGAGCCACCACGGTGAAATTGTGTAGAACTGTGCAGTGTGCTTGAGTGAAAGAATGCCCGTCCCTACATACCGTTGCTTTCCTTCCTAGTGTCCCTTTTCCAGTCAGCCTCCCCTCATACCGAGATTCAGGAACACCAATCGGCTTAAGGTCAGGAAGAAAGTCAACACAAAACTCAATGACCTCCTCTGTTCCATAGCCCTTGGAGATGCTTCCTTCTGGCCTAGCATGGTTACGAACATATTTATTTAAGACTCCCATGAACCTCTCGAAGGGGAACATATTGTGTAGAAACACAGGACCGAGAATTCTAATCTCTTCGACTAGGTGAACTAGGAGGTGCGTCATAATATTGAAGAAGGATGGCGGGAACAACAACTCGAAGCTGACCAGACATTGGACCACATCAATCTGTAACCCTGATAGACTTTCTCGATCGACTACCTTATTAGAAATTGCATTGAGAAATGCACATACCTTCACAATGGCCAGTCGAAACATTTCCGCTAGAATTCCCCTCAATGCAATCGGAAGCAATTGCGTCATAAGCACATGGCAGTCATGAGACTTTTGGTTTTGGAATTTTTTCTCTTTCATATTTACTATTCCCTTTATATTCGACGAGAAGCCAGTCGGGACCTTGATACTGAAAAGGACTTCAAAATTTTTTCCTTCTCTTCTTTGGTAAGAGCGTAGCTGACAGGCCCTTGAAACTGCCCTGGATGCATGCCGTCTCGTCCTTTATGACGTTCCTGGTCCTTTCGTGCTTCCGGTGTATCTTTTGACTTCTCATACAAGCCTAGGAAGCCTAGAATATTCACGCAAAGATTATTCGTCAGGTGCATCACGTCGATTGCGGAGCGGACCTCATGGACTTCCCAATAGGGTAGCTCCCAAAATATAGATTTCTTCTTCCACATGGGTGCACGCTTATCAGCGCCGTTCGGAACAGGTTGGCTACCAGGACCCTTTTCAAAGATTACTTTTAAATCCTTGACCATGCCAAATACTTCAGCACCAGTACGGGTGACAGGCTTCGTCCGGGTTTCTGCCTTGCCATTGAAATACTTGCCTTTTTTCCTTAAGGGATGTTTGGACGGAAGAAAACGACGATTGTACGGGTACACATTCTTTCTACATTTGTCCAGATATATACTTTCTGTCTGATCCAAACAGTGCGTGCATGCATTGTATCCCTTGTTCGTCTGTCCTGAAATGTTACTAAGAGCAGGCTAATCATTGATGGTTACGAAAAACAACGCTCGTAGGTCAAATGTCTCCTGTTTGTGCTCATCGCACACACTTACACCTGGTTTGGCCCACAACTGCAAAAGTTCATCGACTAATGGCCTTAGGTACACATCAATGTCATTGCCGGGTTGCTTCGGGCCTTGGATGAGCACTGGCATCATAATAAACTTCCGCTTCATGCACAACCAAGGAGGAAGGTTGTAGATACATAGAGGCACGGGCCAGGTGCTGTGACTGCAGCTCTGCTCCCCCAAAGGATTCATGCCATCTGTATTTAGACCAAACCATAAGTTTCTTGCGTCACCTGCAAAGTCCCCAAACTCTCTCTCGATTTTTCTCCACTGCCGACCATCAGCGGGGTGCCTCAACTTGTCGTCTTTCTTACGGTCTTCCATGTGCCATCGCAACAACTTGGCATGCTCTTTGTTTCTGAACAGACGTTTCAACCGTGGTATTATAGGAGCATACCACATCACCTTGGCAGGAACCCTCTTCCTGGGTGGCTTGCCCTCAATATCACCAGGGTCATCTTTTCTGATCTTATACCGCAATGCAGTGCATACCGGACATTTATCCATATTCTCGTACATCTCAGCGCGGTAGAGGATGTAGTTATTAGGTCATGCATGTATCTTCTGCACGTCTAATCCTAGAGGGCAGACAAGCTTCTTTGCTTCGTACGTGCTGGCGGGCAATTCGTTCTTTCTTGGAAGCATCTTCTTCATTAGTACCAGCAACTTTTCAAATGACGAGTCAGTCAGACCGGTCTCTGCCTTCCACTTCAGCAATTCCAGTGTGCTACCCAGCTTCTTCTGGCCATCTTCACAAGTTAGATACAACAATTTGTTGTGGTCCTGTAACATCTGTTCGAACTGCAACCTCTCCTTTTCTGTGTCGCAGCCTCGTCTTGCATCAAAAATGACCCGACCAAGATCATCAGCGGGCTCATCTGGTGCCCATTCTTCACCCTGACCTTCTTCTTCATTGTCTTCCATTGCGGTATCAGCGTATTCAGGGAACATAGATCGGTAGTTGTCATCATCGTTCTCTTCTTCATCGCCGTCTTCCATCATAACCCCTCTTTCTCCGTGCTTGGTCCAAACATTATAGCCGGACATGAAACTGGACCGAAGCAGGTGGCTCTGAATGACTCTTGAGGAAGTGTGATCCTTCTCATTCCGACATTCAACACATGGACAAAACATAAAGCCACCCCCATGCTTGTTCGCCTCGGCCGCATCGCGAAAAAAATGCACGCCTTCTCTATAAGCGGCTGTGCGTCGGTCACCGTACATCCATGGATGGCTCATTTGCATCATACAACTGTATATCAAACGCAATCACGATGCTAAAATTATTACCGCATGGTCTAAACGAGAAAATAGTTGCTAACCTTTTAGGACAAGTGGAAATAAAGAGGAGAAAGCTTAAGTGTGGCTCGGGCAACTCATATCATGTTTGTCTTGTGTGAACTCAAGTGGCATCGCTCTAACACGCATTTCACCGAACACCTCTAGTGCATATGAAGAAAAAAAAAACTAGCACAAACCCACACCACCTCCCACCAGAAAAAAACAAGAGAGAGGGGAGAGGGACTGCCATATATATAGGGCTAAAACCCATTTGTCCCGGTTTGAGATACAAACCGGGACTAAAGGGGGGCACCTGGCCGCAGCGGGCCGCAGACCCCTTTAATCCCGGTTTGTATCTCAAACCGGGACAAATGGGACCTAACGAACCGGGACAAAAGGGGCCGTATGCCATCGCCGGTTTCGGGGCGACGTGGCAGGACCTTTAGTCCCGGCCCAGGCCACGGCCGGGACTAAAGGGGCCGGACGAAAGGGCTGTTTTCTACTAGTGTAAACGGAAAAATCGACCACTGCATCTGCGTGTGTCAGCTAGTTATCACCTTCTCCGTCGCTCGGCAGGCGGATCATGGCGTCCTTGCTGTCGTCGGCAACGGTGGTGGCGCCGAGGAGGGCCGCGAGCGAAAGCGTCAGCATCATGGCGGCACTGCGTCTCGCCATGGCGCCTCTAGCCCTGGCTCTACTGATCTTTGCTCTTCCGCTTACTTAGGCGGTCTATGTCTAGCTAAGCTCTTGCGTTGGCAAGCATCCCGTGTAGTGAAGACCTGTATATGTAGCCCCGTGAGACAGATCACGAAATGGTACGGCGACGAACGCGTGGCGCGTGCCTGCAGTGCACGCCGTCGGTGAACAGACATGCATGCATGGGTGATCGATCTCCTCCGTGCAATGCATTAGTTGCTCCTCCAGGCTCACTACATGCATGGGCGACACGCGCGGCTGTAGTGTAGTTTTTTTTGGTATAAGGGGTGGGGTCCAGAGACCCCGCTGCTGCATTTTCATTTAACCACGTGGCAGGTACAAATTACATCTAAGCCCTTTTCGTCTATTGCCCTAGAAGACCTGGAATTCGAAGAAAGGGCCAGAACATTTACAAAAAGCACCCTAGAACTAAAAGAAGAAAAGCAATTAGGTCCTAGGGAACCTCTGCCACCCATCGCCGGCGATCTCCAGATGCGATGAACACCGAGATCATCAGAGCACATAGCGCTCGATCTCTCCCTTCCAGCGAGCGAACCCAAACGCCAGCAAGCTTGACGCATCCGGGGACAAACCACTTGGTTGCAGCAAGCCGCCGAGCACTGGCGTTGGATCGAGATGGCCTCCGTCGTGGAGGTTGAAGTTCGGCCACCATCATGGCCATAGATCGCGGCGGCGAAAAAATCCACCGCGTGAGGAGCTCCAGGGCACAGCAGAAGCCACTCCGCCGATGTTGAAGAAGAATAGCAGCACCTCATCCCCTCCTCGCCGCCACGGCCGGCCAGAGGAAAACAACACCGCATCTCCTCTCGATCTGCAAAGTGGGTGATACAGCAAGCAGAATTAGCCGAGTCGAATCTCTTCCTCTCCTCGCCGCCACGGCCGGCCAGAGGAAGATATGCCCGCGCCGCGTCCGCTGCAGGGTGGTCGAGCTTATTGGGGTAGCAGCAGAAGAAGCCCGACGCGAAGGAACCCCACCATGGAGTATCCAGCAGCGCCATGTTCTTCCACTCCGACTGCGTGCTCGCCTCGCCGTCGGGGTAGCTGCAGGGCATCAGCAGCCGAACGCCTCCCTCCTTCCTCCCCCGCCACCATGGCCAGCTAGAAGAAGAAGTGAAGCCGACAGCAAGAAGATGCCAAGGCACTTATTGAAGAAGGCGGCCGACGACCTGCCATCTCCATCAGTCCTCCTCCTCGGAGGCTCGATGAAGTACAGCTCGCCGGCAAACTCGACGTCGCGCCTGAACGCCAGAGCCGCAGGCCTTTGAGGGAGAGAGAACGGGTCATACGCCACGGAAAGCAAAAACTCAAAGCAACAACCTAATCTATTCCTATACAAGGCGGGCCGGCACCCTAGGTCAGCTCCATGCCGGCCAGCGCGAGCGCCGACGGCAGGGGCGGCCGGATCTGGGCGGAATCGCCGGTGGACTCTCAAACGAGGAGAGGAGAGGTGAGGAGGGGAAAAAGAAGTCAGTAGTCGTAGCGCTTGTGGTCTTGGGGTTTCGGAATCTCGAGCCGGCTGTAGTGTAGTTAAGTTCCTCACATGGATGCATTAGTTCCTCACGTGAGCTCGTAGATGGCGGCCTCGATCGTGTCAGCAACTCTTGGCATCGCGACATCCTGAATCATCAGGTTCGGAGTATTGCTTGCTCAATCAGGTCGTCGTCTCGCGGAGTTGATGCCGGCCGCTCTCCAGATCGTGTTTATTTCTCTGGTCAGTTTTTTTTGAGCATTTTTCTCAGGTTAGGTTTTTTTATTCTCAGGTCAGGTTGAGCTGATTTGGGGCAACCGAGGAAACTGCGGCAAGTGGACCGGCCCAGATTAGTGGCCGAATGGAGCGTGTCGTTGGATAAGGCCTAACGGCCTCTTTCTCCCAGATGATGGCCACAAATGGGCGGAAGAGAGTTTGTCGGCCTGGTCATGCTCTGGAAAAACCTGTATCGACCGTTTAGTTTGTCCTGTTTCGTTTTTTTCGTTTTTCTTCTCTATTTTTCTTTTTCCTTTTCTTTCTCTTTTCGTTTTTCTTACTTTTATTTTCTTTCTTTTATATATTCATTTTTTAAAAATTGAAAATTGTTCATTTCCGAAGTTTATTCATTTCAAAAATTGTTTGTTTTTGAATTTCGTTCAGATTCGAATTTTTTTCATTTTTGAAATTTGTTTTGATAAAAAATTGTTCATTTTCGTAATTTGTTCACATTCGAAAAATTGTTCATTTTTGAAAAAAATTGTTTTCGAAATTAACACATTTCGAAAATTGTTCATTTCCGAAAAATGTTTCAGATTCGAAAAATTGTTCATTTTAGAAATTTGTTCATTTTTGAAAATTGTTCATTTTCGAAATTTGTTCAAATTTTGAAATTTGTTCAGATTCAAAAATTGTTCATTGTCGAAATTTTTTCCTTTTTGAAATTTGTTCAAATTTCGAAATTGGTTCAGATATGAAAAGCATTCATTTTTGAAAAAAAATTAGTTTTGAATTCGGTTCAGATTTGAATTTTTGAAGTTGGAAAATGATTATTTATTTTTATTGTTTACTTAAAACAGAAAATATAAATAACAGAAAAAATAACATTTACCTGTTATGGGCCACATTCGAAGCGGCCCATTAGTGGAACAACGAAGGCTGAATAGGAAATTACACAAACCCACCACAATTCGGCGCCAAACCACATATCAGTACCAACTTTGGTGATTTTTTCGCGTCAGTACTATTCTTGAGGCGACGAGCAACAGATGGCGCTAATGCTGCCTTTGAACACGATTTAGCCGTTCTGCCAAGTTGGCCCCGCCTGTCAGCCCTGACGTGGCTTAACGGCCATTAGCCACTGTGGTTCCGACCGCGCGGGCACGTTTGGTCAACACTGATCCGGTCGGAACCCGACAGCCAGTTCGCTCAGTTCACTCCACTCCTCTCTCTGCTCTCCCGCGCGTTCGGAGATGGACGACGCGGCGAATCCGGGTGGCGGCGGCGGGAGTGGCAGTTCCCACGGCGGCGGCGGGAGTGGCGGTTCCCACGGTGGAGGCGGCTCGAGCGCTAGATCTGGAAGCGGCGGCGACGACCTGGACAAGCTGTGGCCGCCGCCGTCGCGGCCATCGAGGGTGGCCACGCAGCTAGCTGAGACGTGGGTTTCCAATCCGGCGACGAGCGAGCAATGGACGTCAGGATTCGGCGGCGTCTAGTAAGCATCGACTCCATTTCCTCTGTCCCTGTTGATTTCGATTTAGGGTTAGGGTTCGAGGTACAAATTTGGGGATTTAGGGTTAGGGTTTCTAGATTTCGGGCTTTCACTGAATCTCCTTATATTGCGTTGCTTTGTAGTTTCGATGATGAGGTTTGGGAAGTGCGAATTCATTTCGATGGACTAGATAATTTGGAGAGAAAAATTGGCGGTGATGATATCACCTTCATGAATCTGTTAGCTCTGATTGAGACCCAGGGATACAACATTAGAGATTCTATTTACTGCAGAAAGGGTGCTGGTTTGGAACTAGTTCAGAATAATGCAAAAATATATGAACTGCTAGAGTTTTTCAATGCAAGCAAAGTTCTGAATTTAACTGTCAAGAGGGCAGAGCTGCTGCTGTAATGAAATGCGATAGAGGTCCACCATCTCAAGCATCATGTGCTGCTGCATCAGGTAGTTTGATTCAGTACACAAACCCAGTTGTGTATGATCTGAGATCACCTCCTGTTTATGTTGTTGATGATGAAGGATGTGTATTAGAAACTGAAGGAGGAACTGTAGGCAGTCAGATTGAAGCTAACCCTTATGTCCACACAAGAAATCATCAATGTTGACAAGGGGAAGGCAATAGAGGTGCCAAATGATGCAGATAATAGCTCTGATTCAGACTTTGACATGGGAGATGAGGAGGAATTTGCTAGAATGGAAGAAATTAGGAACAAGGAAGATGAAGAAATTGCTGAGAAGATCGAGGAGATGAGGAGGAGGAGAGAGGACCCCCTTCTGCACTGTGAAGGTGATACTAATATAGAGGATCTATTTGTAGTCGAAGATGAACCAGCTACTCAACAATCCAGTGAACCAGCACCTGAACCAGAGAAGAAGAAACGCAAGAAAGTTAGACCAGGCCCCACTTTGAGGTCTCACTCCGGTGTTGTTATTGATGCCCCAGTGGACTACATTCCTTCAGCAGATGAAGATGAAGGTGGTTTTTTAAAAGACAGTGATGATGATGGTTTCGAACCACTATCATGGGTGCTACCAAAGAGAGGAAAGAGTAGAGCAAAGAAGCGGCCAGCAAGAAAGTGGTATGATGAGAGGAGGCTGCAGGCACATGAACAATTGTGTTTGAAAATGTGCTTCAGAGATGTGCAACAATTTAGAGATGCATTGATTAGTTTGCACATAGCTCAAAGTAGGGATTATATTTACCACGGGAACGACGGTGCTAGAGTTTCTGTCCAGTGCATCCACGAGAACTGTCCTTTCCACGTGGTGGTATCAGTGATAAACGGGAGAAAACCTTTGTCATCAGAAAGATGTACATTGAGCATACCTGTGGGACAACAACTGAAAGCACTAGGGTGAGTGCCAAATGGTTGGCGCATACCTATGAAGGTATGTTCAGATCAGATCCAACAACCAATATTATTTCTCTGCAAGATGCTGCTAGGCAACAGTTTGGTATTGAGGTGCCCAAGATGATGGCCTACAGGGCAAAAAACAGAGCTCTTGACGCAGTGTTAGGTGATCACCAAGAACATTATGTTAGGCTAAGAGATTTTGCACAAACTGTCATTGATACTAACCCTGGCAGTAGGGTAATTGTGCAAACTGTCACACATGCACCAACTCAAGAGAATCCACATCCTGGACCTAGTTTCCAAGGTCTTCTACAACACCACTTTCTGCTGTTGCTGCAAGGTCTTCTACAACACCACCTACTGCTGTAAGATCGTCCTTCGTTGCTCCAAGAACCAATACTACAAGTGTGCCCAACTACAACAGTGCACAAGCACACGTGCCCAGGTACAAAAGAACCAGGACATGGCAATATTTCAACTGTGGCTATCAAGCAGATGGAGATGAAGAAGCTGGCCCTTCTGGCAACTAAATTTGCCATTGTCCGGGCTGTTGGACTGTAATTCCAGAAACATGACTGGTTATTTTGGTGAAATGTTGTGTTGTAATTCCACAAACCCCTAAACTTTTTGGTTAACACAACTGGTGATGCTTTTGGTGATGCAGAGTGTTGTAATGGACATGTACTTTAAATTCATGCCTTACCACTGCTGTTGGTTGGTATCTCATCTTGTAATGATGTAGTTATGCTGTTGGATGTTATACTTGTAATGAACTTGAGATGGTTGGTATTTTATGATGTTTTAATGAACTTGTAATGAACTTGAGATGGTTGGTATCTGATGTTCTAATTCATGCCTTACTTCTGTCATTTATAGTTTAGTCATTTGCAGTTCTGTCATTTGTAGTTCGAAAACAACAATGTACATGAAGTTCTGACATATTCTTCAAACTGAAATACAGTACACATTTTTACCTCAATTATACTTCAAATATGTTGTTCCTACCAAAGACATGTTGTACTCAAACATAATTGAAACAACAATGTACATGAAGTTCTACTCACTCTCAACATGTTGTACTCAAACATAATTGATCAAGGACACACAATTCAAATCCATACAACATAGGTCCACAAATACATAGGTTTAGGGTCCACAAATACATAGGTCCACAAATACTAATTGCTTACACATAGTTCAAACCGACACAAATACTAATTACTTAAACATAGTTCAAACTGACACAAATTTATGCACTGATGCTTACACAAAGTTCAACCTAACACTTAATCTATTACATCGCATTGGATTCATCAATGATCTAACGAATTTTCTCCAGCTGCTCTCTCTTTGCATTGTGTGCGATAAACAAATCATGGAGAGCATACTCCACCTTCTTCTTCTCCCGCTTCAATGCTTCAATTTCACCTTGGCTTCTGTTCTCCAACTCCTCCTTAAACAAAACCATCTCTTGCTTCAGTTTCTTCTTCTCTTCCACCATCTCTGCCACATTTGCCTCCTTAAGCACAAGTTGTTCTTGCCTCAGCTTCTTCTTCTCCTCCACCATCTCTGCCACCTTAGCCTCCTTAAGCACAACCAGTTCTTGCTTCAGCTTCTTGTTCTCATCCACCATCTTTGCCACCTTAGCCTCAACTTCAATCGTTGCTATATCACAGGCTTTTTTTTTCAAGCTGCATCTCTTTCAGAAATGTTGTATAGTTTTCCAGCTGCACCTTTTTGGCACTATCGTCCAACATCTTGTTCACTTCAGCCTTTAAGTCAGTGTACTTCTTCTCCAATTCACTCTTGTCTTGAGCCAAATTCTCCATCAAGGCACAATGATCTAACTGCTGCTCCAATCTTGCAGCATTTAGCTCATCAACCTTGCTCCACAAACTATTCAAAGCGTACTGGAGTGAATCTGGCCATTCAGGGTGTACCCACTCAACGAATCCACAATTTTCGACCTCCTAGTACACAAAAAAGAGAGTAAATCAGTACATTTTAATTACTGCAACCACATACTAATTTTTTATCCTCCTATATTACTATATTACCAAAGACATATTGCTTTGCATACATTTTAATTACCGCAACCACATACACTGGTTTCTTTGCTTTCTATCAGTACAACAACTAGAAATAATCAACTTACTAACATTATTGATCCTGCTATAGTAAATTAAGAAACTTATTACATAGTTTCCTACAAATTAGTAAAAGACATGGACTGCAACACTTACATTCTCAACTGCACACGCATAAAAACGCCTCCCTGTGTGCCTCCCTTGATAAGCAACAAATCTCTCCGGCAGTTCTTGGTGCACGCAGCACCGATAGGTTGTATCCAACGCAATGCCGCACCAGGTTGGATCCACGATGGAATCGGGAGTATATCCCCCCTCTGGATACTACGAATTGATCAAGAGAGAAGAAAATCGAGGCTCAACCGACGGAACTTTGAAATCCCCAAATCCGAACCCTAGAACTACCTCGAACCCTAACCCTAGCCCAATCTGTGAAAAAAGACTTACCACAGAACTCATGAAGGTCTCGCTCGACGTCTCTCCGTCGCCCCAGCTCGGCATCTCCAGGGCGGCGCCGGGAACGCAGCTACGCCGGGGAGTGGCGACAGAGCTCGACGGTCTTCGTCGGGCTCAGGAGAGAAGAGAGAGGGAGTGAACTGAGCGCGCAACTGGTTCCGACCGGGTCGGTGTTGACCAGATCTAACCGCGGTCGGAACGGCAGCGGCTAACGGCCGTTTGGCCACGTCAGCGCTGACATGCGGGGCCACCTTGGCAGAACGGTTAAAACGTGTTCAAACGAGGCATTAGCGCCATCTGTTGCTCGTCGTCTCAAGAATAGTACTGACGCGAAAAAATCACCAAAGTTGGTACTGACCTGTGGTTTGGCGCCGAATTGTGGTGGGTTTGCGTAATTTACTCAAGGCTGAAGGTACGCTGAAGGCTTCTTCACCCCACCTACCGGCTACCGCGTACCATTGGCTCTCCCATGCTTTGTGTACCTCACAATAAGAAAAGAGAAATTCCACCTTTTTTATACATCTTACCCAGTTAGTAGTGTACTATTTACATAGGGTTGTAAATTCGTTAGTAGTGTAATAAATAATGTCAACTTTCGTCATGTTCGATCCAGATTTGTATGAAATTGACTCAGCGTTGTCGCCGACGTGCGATTAACAATATCGCATAAACCCCTTCGTATCAAATAAACACACCTATGAGCACCTCCGACATACTGAGCCGATGGGTCAAATTTTGAGATCGTTGAAGTCAACACAGACGTCTTGTTGTCGACAAGAATGTCACATCCACTGAAAAATATTACGCCTAAATAAGAAACTGATAACTAGTGTCAAACATAGAATTTAGGCTCTGCTGAATTGGAGGAACAACCACCCTCGTGACAATTCTACTATCCTAGCATAGGCACATGCATATTCTCGTTCGTTGCATGCCATCAAGTACGTGGCGTTCGATTACTTGACACGATCGATGCATGCTCGCATGACATCACGTGCATGCTTGCACAAACCGATGTATTACGCGACGCACTGATCAGGTTCGACTACAACGACTAGGCTTTAGTTAACGCTAAACAATAAAGTAAGCAGAGCTGGTTGGCGGTAAAATGGGATCTGGTCGATCGATTGGATAAACGCGGAGTGGGTCTGTGGGTGTCAGATCCGCGTACAACAGTCACTGCCGGAATCTGAACTGAAAAGGTTTGTCGAGTTCCACTTCCACATGCTAGGTTCGTTAAACCCTACACTATGTAGCGTCGATTCATTGCCAAAAGCTATCAGAGTTGAATCGGTAGGCAATTCTCTACTATGTATCGAACTGCTAGGAGAAAAAGTTCTCATCTCTCCTGCTTATTCCTGCATGCCGAGTGAGCCATGCAACGAACCAAATTCTTTTTTAATTCCATGAGTCGAACCATGAAGTTGGTTCACTTCTCTGTGTCAGAAGTATGAGTCGATGCTCTACTATGTGTTGAGTCGAATCAAAAAGCTATTTGAGTCGCTTTTTTCACACAGTGTATGGTCTTAGCAGTTTTCAGGCCATGGGCGGCAAATGTCGATCTCGATGTTTTGACTCTCGAATAGCGACAAAATTGGCACAACTCTCTAATCCTCACACCTCATCTTATTCATCGATACTGACAGCCTCACACCATGCATCTTAATTAGACTTCCGTTAAAACAACATCTCGAACCGAAATAAAAAGAAACGACGACTAGTGAAGAGCACACTTGCGTAGCTACCACTACGATGGTAGTTCGCAGTATGCTCTCTTGGTGCCCTACGAGTCTAGGACGCGGGCCAGCACACTTTATTCCATTAACCATCACGCATGCATGGACGGCTGCAGCATGTACAGCCATGGCTGCCGGTGCTAGCTAGTTACCGCGCGGGGTGAACGTCGGTGGTGGCGGCGGCGCTCCAGCTGGTGTGCAGGCCGGCCCTTGCTTGCCGCGGTACTGGTCTTTGCACACGTAGCGGGAAGAACCCCCGACCTTCTCGCAGCTCTTGCAGGTCTCTGCGCACTTCTTCACCTTATCCATGCACTGGCAGCTCGGCGGGAACGACCTAGTGCACCGGGCCAGGTCGCAGCACTTCCAGGGCCTCGCCGTCGTCGACGGTCTTCGTCTCCGTCGCTTCGTGAAGCGCGGCGCCCGGACCTGCACGCACCCCGACATTACATAATGTTTATTTTTTAGCACGGAGAGATTATTTATCTTATCTAATCTATGATCAGCGGTGAGTGAGCGAGCATATTAACCATTGACGCTCTGGGTGCACATGGGATCGGGCATGCCGGCGTACGAATCGCGGCAGACGTAGAGGGAAGAATCCTCCTGCTTCTCACAGAGTTTGCAGGTCTTGGCGCACTTCTTCACCTGGTCCACGCACTGGCAGGTCGCCGGGAACATCTTGGTGCACCGGGCCAGTTTGCAGCACTTGGGCGGCCTCGCCTCCTCCTCCGTCACTGATTCATCAGCGAGACCTGCATCGTGTATATCCATGCATGCATGAGCTGCAAATAGTTCATCTGGTCTACTAGTACAAGCTGGTGCATCAAAGACGTTACCTTGGCTCGGCAGGCGAATGGTGTCGACGCCGTCGTCGGCCACCGCAGCGGAGAGGCGGCCGGCGAAGAGCGCCCCGAGCGAAAGCATCAGCAGGATGGCGGCGGTGCATCTCTTCATCTCCATTGCCGCTAGCAGCTCTTGCTTGTGTTGCCAAGTAGTGGAGCTCACGGCTGGTATTTATAGCCCAGAGCGACGCGACGGAAGTGGCGAAGATCCATAGATAGATAAATCACACAAGTGAATGGGCTGGTCAAGAGCACCGCGAGTCCGCGAGTTTGCCGCATACGTGGTTGCAGATCTTCACGTGCGTTCGTTCGCGCATCCACAAAATGATGACTCCCTGTTGGTGTGTACTCTGCATCACGTGAGTAGATGCAAGGGCACGTGGCTGGACGTGGAGTGCGTGACTCTGCATCACGTGCATACGTGCGTGTATCAATGAGTCGACCATTGTTCGAGGCGATAACTCGTCTCGGAGATAACGCTGCGTCAACACATCACATGCATGGTCTACTTGCCACGTGTATAAGGGTGCAGAGACCATACACGAGTACACGACGTCGGTAAGACAGAACACATGACACCCCCTGTCGGACACTCACTACACGAAAGGCCCCCAATGCCGACGGACAGAGGTTAATCCAACGGTTTTTTGTCGGGGCTGTCGGCATAGAGCCCGAGTACAAAAAAAACTGGCCTCAGGGCTAAGCCGACGGCTTTGTCGTCGGCATAGGTTCACCAGACCAAAACCGTCGGCTTAGGTTCAGTAGGGCTAAACTGACGGCAAAGCCGTCGGCATAGGTCCCTCTCATTTTTTTTCTATTTTTCATTTAATATGAAAAAATCATATCTTTAAATTTGTAAATCAAAATTTAACAAATAAAATGTCTAAATCAATTATAAAAATGAGAGGAATCCAAATATGACATCCATATCATTATTTTCACCATGCATATTACTTTTTGCAACATATTTTTGGTACTTGCTTAATAAAAAAGTCATTTTTGGCACTTAAAAAATGGAAAATGATATTTATAAAAATAATTTGGAAATTGTTTTTGCCAACAATGTTTGCCATACTAAGACACACCTATGTATCAAATATGCACACATTATGACAAACTATGGCACGGGATGGTCATAACTTGGTCATTTCAAGCGAAACTTATACATGTCTATAGATGATAGACCTTTTTGTGAAGCTTTTTTTGAAATGTTTGTCTAAACTCAAGTTTATCATTTTTGCTAGCAACTAGTACACCTAAAAGGACTTCATGCCAAAGGATTTCACTTTTTGAGTATTTTCTTCCTAATAAGTTGGTGGAATTATAGCTGAAAACTCCCACTTTGTACGAAACGGAGGGAATCTTTGCAAGGGTTGGGTGGATCTTGGTTTTGGATGTTCATATGTCCTAACCTAACACAACCAAGAAAAAAAGTCCACTGGCCTACCCCTTTTGACTCCGTTCAAAGGGGTACATGGGAAGTTTGGCTTTTTTCCACCGGGTCTAGGGTTTCGCCGAAGCGGGGATTCGGAGCGTCTGAAACCCACCAAAATCTAGGTGGTTCCATACCATATATATACAAGTGTGTTGGGTGTTGTACATGTCCAAGATCCTACTCCGGTGTGTGACCGGCTTCACCGGCTTCACTTTCTGTCTAGTAAGTTGGTGGACTTATAGCTGAAAACTCCCACTTCGGGCAAAACGGAGGGAACCTTTGCAAGAGTTGGGTGGATCTTTGTTTTGGATGTTCCTATGTCCTAACCTAACACAACAAAGCAAAAAAGTTCACTGGCCTACCCCCTTTCGACTCCGTTCAAATGGGTACACGGGAACTTTGACTTTTTCCAGCGGGTCTAGGGTTTCGCCGAAGCGGGGCTCCGGAGCGTCGGAAACCCACCAAAATCTAGGTGGTTCCATACCATATGTATACAAGTGTGTTGGGTGTTGTAAATGTCCAAGATCCTACTCTGGTGTGTGACCGGCTTCATCGGCTTCACTTTCTCTCTATTAAGTTGGTGGACTTATAGCTGAAAACTCCCACTTCGGGCGAAACGGAGGGAACCTTTGCAAGAGTTGGGTGGATCTTGGTTTTGGATGTTCTTATGTCCTAACCTAACACAAACAAGCAAAAAAGTCCACTGGATTACCCCCTTTCGACTCTGTTCAAAGGGGTACACGGGAATTTTGACTTTTTTTCACCAGGTCTAGGGTTTCGCCGAAGCGGGGCTTCGGAGCGTCTGAAACCCATCAAAACCTAGGTGGTTCCATACCATATGTATACAAGTGTGTTGGGTGTTGTACATGTCCAAGATCCTACTCCGGTGTGTGACCGGCTTCACCGGCTTCACCTTCTCTCTAGTAAGTTGGTGGACTTATAGGTGAAAACTCCCAATTTGGGCGAAATGGAGGGAACCTTTGCAAGTGTTGGGTGGATCTTGGTTTTGGATGTTCCTATGTCCTAACCTAACACAACCAAGCAAAAAAATCTACTGGCTTACCCACTTTCTACTCCGTTCAAAGGGGAACAATGGAATTTTGACTTTTTTCCAGCGGGTCTAGGGTTTCGCTGAAGCAGGGCTTCAGAGCGTCTGAAACCCACCAAAACCTAGGTGGTTCCATAACATATGTATACAAGTGTGTTGGGTGTTGTAAATGTCCAAGATCCTACTCCGGTGTGTGACCGGCTTCATCGGCTTCACTTTCTCTCTATTAAGTTGTGGACTTATAGCTAAAAACTCCCAGTTCGGGCGAAACGGAGGGAACCTTTGCAGGAGTTGGGTGGATCTTGGTTTTGGATGTTCCTATGTCCTAACCTAACACAATCAAGCAAAAAAGTCCACTGGCTTACCCCCTTTCGACTCCGTTCAAAGGGATACATGGGAATTTTGACTTTTTTCTAGCGGGTCTAGGGTTTCGCCGAAGCGGGGATTCGGAGCGTCTGAAACCCACCAAAATCTAGGTGGTTCCATACCATATGTATACAAGTGTGTTGGGTGTTGTACATGTCAAAGATCCTAGTCCGGTGTGTGACCGGCTTCACCGGCTTCACCTTCTCTCTAGTAAGTTGGTGGACTTATAGGTGAAAATTCCCACTTTGGGCGAAACGGAGGGAACCTTTGCAAGAGTTGGGTGGATCTTGGTTTTGGATGTTCCTATGTCTTAAACTAACACAACCAAGCAAAAAATTCTACTGGCTTACCCACTTTCTACTCCATTCAATGGGGTACAATAGAATTTTGACTTTTTTCCAGCGGGTCTAGGGTTTCGCCGAAGCGGGGCTTCGAAGCGTCTGAAACCCACCAAAACCTAGGTGGTTCCATACCATATGTATACAAGTGTGTTGGGTATTGTACATGTCCAAGATCCTACTCCAGTGTGTGACCGGCTTCACCGGCTTCATTTTCTCTCTAATAAGTTGGTGGACTTATAGCTGAAAACTCCCACTTCGGGCGAAACGGAGGGAACCTTTGCAAGAGTTGGGTGGATCTTGATATGGATGGCATATTTGAATTCCTCTCATTTTTCTAATCGACTTAGACATTTTATTTGCCAAATTTTGATTTACGGATTTAAAGATATGAATTAATCCATATTAAATATAAAAAGAAAAAATAAAGTAAAATTTATTATATTGTTATTTATTCAAAATATACTATTACATAATCATTGTTACTTATTCAAACAAAGTTTTAAATTTAAACAATGAAAAAGTATAACATCGTAACCCAGGGGTTAATATGATTGATAGAACACTAATATCAGTAAGTTCTAACTTCTCATTTGGAAGCTAATTTGAAAGAAACTCAAAAGTTAAGCGTGCTTGGGATGGAGCAATTTCAGGATGGGTGACCGAATGGGAAGTTTGACCAGGGTACAATGACTAAGTGGAAAATTTCAAAATAGAATTAAAATAAGTTAAAAAGTAAAAAAAAGATTAAAAAGTTAAAAAATTAAAAAATTAAAAAAATTTGAAAAAAATGCCGACGGGTACTGTGCCGACGGCTTTCGCTAAGCCGACGGCTTTCTGGGCTAGCCCTACGGGCACCTATGCCGACGGAGCTAAGCCGACGGCTGCCGTCGGCATAGCCTTTGTTATGCTGACGACATTCTGGGATATGCCGACGGCAAATGGCCATCGGCTTAGAAGCCTGTTCATGTAGTGACTTGAGCGTCGCTCCGCTATCAAAGTATACACCGAAAACCATTGCGTCCAATTGATCTGACGTCATGACCATTTTCACCAATCTCATCGATGCTAGTGAGGAACCGAGCAAAGATCAAAGGGGTCATCTGGCGCTCTCGTATGTGGATAGTCCTCTTGCTGCCCTCCAACCACCGCACGAGCAACGAGTCCCATTAGCCGGATCCACCTCCTAAACGATGCCCCAAGAGGGAACAGGACGCCGAGCATAGCTATTAGCGCCACCATTGTCCGACGCAAGAGATCAAATCTAGGGTTTCCCCTGAAGCCGAACAGGAAGGAGGATGAGATCATGAGAGATGCTTAGTCGACGCACTCAACAAGGAAACAATGCTTGTAGGCGCCATCGTCGACGACTCCGGCCTCAACCGAAATACGGCTTTCGCTGGCAGTCTCACCCGCACCATTAGTTTTTTCACTAAAGGTAGAATCACTCCATAAAACTTTTATAATTTCATATCACCAAGGTTGTGTCTTGAAGATTTTATATATCCGGTCACTTGTAAAACAGCATTTAAGTCGGATCGAGTACCATTTCGTTTCTTATGATCTTTTTTATTATCACTTATGATGGTAAAAAGATATGCATGTTAACCATGTGTAAATCTAAACAAATAATTTGATGAAAATCTAGAATGGGAATGCGCAGAATATCCCGCCAGCTTCCTATGTAATACATGCTAGCTAGGAGTGCGATATTGCACATACGGTTGCTAGTTCAAACCAAGAAGACTTTTGCATCGAGACAAAATATATTGTGGTGGATTACCACTACCTCATCTGTCGAACCATGGAGTTAATGTATTTTACTATTTGTTTCTATACTTGAAAAGATTGTAGATTGGATGGGTTAAGCGTACCTTTACCTCGGCCGCGTTACGTGTTATATATAGGGTGAAAAACCCCAAACAGAATTACAGAGATTACAGCAGATCGTACAACAGCCTGTATCGATCTGAACTTGACGTACAAGAAAGCTACGTTCTTGACGTACAAGAAAAGCTACGTTCGGTTCATATCAACACCGATACGTTTACAACAATCTCTATCTATCTAAACAACTTCTAGCTTATCGTTTAACATCCTCCCTCAACCGAAATGCTTCAAGATTGAGGTTGCTTCTGAAAGCTCGAAGTTGTCCAACTTGCAGTGGTTTGGTAAACCCATCTGCTACCTGATCTCCTATTGGAATAAATCTTATCTCCAATAATTTCTGAGCAACTCGCTCTCTCACAAAATGGAAATCAATTTCAATGTGTTTAGTTCTTGCATGGAACACTGGATTAGCTGAAAGATAGGTTGCACCTAAATTATCACACCACAAACATGCCGGCTGAGGATGATCAACACCAAGTTCATCCAAGAGAGTTTCAACCCACATTACCTCAGCCGTTGCATTAGCAAGAGACTTGTATTCTGCCTCTGTACTAGATCTCGAGACCGTAGCTTGCTTTCTGGCATTCCATGACACCAGGTTCGATCCAAAGAACACTGCAAAGCCTCCCGTAGACCTCCTATCATCTGGACAGCCAGCCCAGTCTGCATCTGAAAAAGCACTAACTAGTGTTGAAGATGACTTGCTAAGTTTTAGCCCTGTGTCCACACTTCCCTTTAGATACCTTAGTATCCGTTTCACAGCTGTCCAGTGTACAGAAGTAGGTGAATGTAAAAACTGACATACTTTATTAACAGCAAAAGATATATCAGGTCTTGTTAGTGTCAAATACTGCAAGGCACCAACAACACTTCTGTACCGAGTTGAGTCTTCCACGTTTAGCAATTCTCCTTCATGCAAGGACAGCTTCTCGGTGGTGGAAATAGGTGTATTAGCCGGCTTGCAATCTTTCATTACAACTCGCCGAAGAACATCAGATGCATACTTTTCTTGAGTCAATAGGATACCATCTCCCAGCTTGCGCACTTCTATGCCAGGAAAATAGTGAAGATCTCCTAGATCCTTTAGTGCAAAATCATTTCTCAGGTCACTAAGCAATGCTGTAGTGGCCTCATTAGAAGAACTCGCAACAATTATATCATCAACATAAATGAGCATAAAAATGGTAACCTTCCCTTTCTTGTAGAAGAACAAGGATGTGTCACCTTTCGAAGGTTGAAAACCAAGTTGTTGCAGTTTTGTACTCAGCCTTGAGTACCACGCACGCGGCGCTTGTTTTAGCCCATATAGAGCCTTGTCCAATCTACAAATGTGATGCGGCTTGCCTCCATCTTCATATCCTGGTGGTTGCCGCATATACACTTCTTCCTCTAGAACACCGTGTAAGAACGCATTCTGAACGTCCAACTGGCGTAAGCTCCATCCCCTGGAAACAACAATAGACAGAACCAATCTAATAGTAGCAGCTTTAACTACAGGACTAAAAGTGTCCTCATAATCTATGCCATAACGTTGCTTAAAACCCTTTGCCACTAATCTAGCTTTGTACCTATCTATGCTACCATCTGCTTTCTTCCCTTCATTTGATGGTACTAAGTGCCAAGTCCTATTTTTCATGAGAGCATCAAACTCTATATCCATGGCATCCTTCCAATTTTTATGACCTAGCGCTTCATGAAGATTATCTGGTTCTCCAGTAGATGCAAAATTTCCATATCTAATAGTTCCATCAGTTGGAATAAAAGGTTTAAACATACCACTTTTTGACCGAGTATGTGCTCGGTTTGGATCTGGTACAGCAGCGGGTACAGATGTGCTTGGCGCAGAGGATCCAGATCCTCTGTCTGCATCAGCCGACAGATCTCCAGCACCTCCAGACCCGGGCGAAGGAGCACTCCTATCACGCTGCTCCACGTCAGCGGTGGACCGAGCTGGTGACGATGCCGCTGCACGCGTGTTGCGCAGCGATCGGCTGGGGGCACATGGCGACAGCGACCCGTGTGATTGGCACGACGGAGATGCTCCCGTGCGCTGTTCAGGCGATCTCTCGGGATCGCGCGCTGCAGGGGATCTCTCGGGATCAGCCCTGTCAGTCCGATCTTCTTCGTGTTCTGCGCCGCCAGGTGTTTCCTGCTGCTGCTGCTGCACAAAATCACCAGAAGACTCCAAATTTGCACCGTTAGGGTCTGAAAAATTAGGAGCATTAATCATATGATCATCGTTATTATTTCCCCCTTGATCAGAAGGATTCGAAAGATGCGACGGTAAAAGAAGAATTTCTGACCGAAGACGAGCACCTGCATTTGGATTAAGAGTGTGGAAGGGAAATACTGATTCATCGAAAACCACATCTCTGGAAATATAAATTCGACCACTAGATATATCAAGGCATCGGAATCCTTTATGGAGAGGACTGTAACCAAGAAAAGCACATTGCTTGGAGCGGAATTGAAGCTTGTGAGAATTATATGGTCGCAAATTTGGCCAACACGCACACCCAAAAATTCGAAGGGAATTATAATCAGGTTTTTCTTGAAGCAAACGTTCTAATGGGATCTCAAAATTAAGAACTTTTGTAGGGGTGCGGTTTATGAGAAAAGTGGCAGAAAAGAAGGCTTCATCCCAATATTTCAAAGGCATTGATGCTTGAGCAAGAAGAGATAATCCAACTTCGACAATATGTCTATGTTTGCGTTCGGCTGCCCCATTTTGCTGATGGGCATGAGGGCATGATACATGATGCGAAATACCAACTTTGGTAAAAAAGGAGTTGAGTTTTTCATACTCACCACCCCAATCAGTTTGCATAGCAAGAATTTTTCTATCAAATTGACGCTCAACAAGATTCTGAAAATCATGAAATTTTTGAAACACTTCAGATTTGTACTTAAGAAAGTAGATCCAAGTAAACTTGCTAAAATCATCGATAAAACTGACATAATATTTCTTTCGTCCAACAGACTCTTGGGCAGGGCCCCACACATCGGAAAAAATGAGCTCTAAAGGAGCTTTTGACTCACTAGATGACCTAGGATAGGGTAGTTGATGACTCTTGCCTTTTTGACAGGCATCACAGACAGAATCATCAACAGACAAACTTGAACAAGACAAATTATTATTGCTAATGATTTTCTTGACGATGATCGACGAAGGATGACCTAGATGCGCATGCCACCTCTCCAAGGATGGTTTGGTGACACCAAAAGCATGCTTGCTTGGACTCGATGTTGTGGACGAAAGTGGATAGAGACCTCTTCTACATCTGCCGTGGAGAAGGGTTTTCCTCGTTGCCTGATCCTTGATAAGAAAGGAGTTTGGGTGAATTTCAACAAAAGCTTGATTATCTCTAGAAAGTCTATGAGCTGACAAAAGGCTCTTTTTCGCTTGCGGGACATGAAGAATATTTTTTATATGAAGATTGCGATCAGGGGTACTTAATAAGGAATGACCAATATGATGAATGTCCATACCTGACCCACTAGCAGTGTGGACTTGTTCGTTCCCGTAGTACTTGTCGCGGATGGTGAGCTTGTGGAGGTCGCCGGTGATGTGATCCGTGGCGCCGGTGTCGATGTGCCATGGGTTTGACTCAGCGCCGTAGGAGCCCGACGTAGAGGCTACTCCGGCACTCTTCTCCGGAGGCCCGTGGAAGTCCGGGTTAAAGCGCTCCCAGCACTTCTTGGACTCGTGGCCAAGTTTGCCACATAGTTGGCAGCGGGTCTTGTTGCCGTTGTTGTACCCGCCGCCTCCTCCATTGCCACCTTGACGGCCACCGCCGCCTTGGTAGCCGCCGCGGCCTCCATTGCCACGGCCTTGCTGCTGGCCACCTCCATATGAGCCGTATGGACGGCCGCCACCACCTCCTTGGTTGCCGCCGCCACGGCCGAAGTTGCCGTGGTTTCCACCACCACGGCCTTGATAGCCGCCGCGGTATGCGGCGTTTGCAGAGAGGGCGCCCGCTCCATGAAGAAGCTCCAGGCGCTGCTCGTGGCTGAGAAGCTGGGCGTACAGCTCTCCCACGGTGACTGGTTCGACGCGCGAGCAGAGCGCCGACACGATGGAGTTGTAGTCGCCGTCCAAGCCGGCGAGGATGTAGGACACGATCTCCTCGTCGTCCAACTTCTTCCCAGCCGCGGCCATCTCGTCCGCCAGACTCCTGATCTTGGCGACGTACTCAGCGATGGACGAGTTGCCCTTCGGGGTGGTGGCGAGGGCGATGCGGATGTTGACGGTCTGGGCTCGGGTGCGCGAGGCGTAGATCGCCGCGATCGCATCCCACAGCTCAGAAGCACTGACATCGGCGTGAACCTGCATAAGAACTTCACGCGAGAGGGTAGTCAGCAGAAAATGCAGCACTTGCTGATCTTGGGCAAGCCATTGCCCGTACAGAGAGTTTGGCTCCTTGACGGTCAAGCCGCCGCGCTGGACTTCAACGTCCATGGCCGGGACGGGCGATTTGCTGTCGATGAACCGTCCCAGCTGCGCTCCCCTGATTGCGGAGAGGACCTGCGCCTTCCACAGGATGTGGTTCCCCTTGCCGAGCTTCTCGGTCACCGGATGCGTGAAGAGGGAACCAGCGAACACGGAGGGGTTGGAGGAGCTCGAACTCGCCATGGTGGACGTGGAGAGGGCAAGCTCTGATACCATGAAAAGATTGTAGATTGGATGGGTTAAGCGTACCTTTACCTCGGCCGCGTTACGTGTTATATATAGGGTGAAAAACCCCAAACAGAATTACAGAGATTACAGCAGATCGTACAACAGCTTGTATCGATCTGAACTTGACGTACAAGAAAAGCTAGGTTCGGTTCATATCAACACCGATACGTTTACAACAATCTCTATCTATCTAAACAACTTCTAGCTTATCGTTTAACAATACTTTCTTTGAGGGCTTGTAGTAAAGTGCAAGAGCCTGGCTGTAATTTATTTGATGTTTGCGGTATTGCACGACGGGTTGCTAATTAAAACGAAGAAGACTTGCAGCGAGACAAAAATATATTGTGGTGGATTACCACTATTTGTTTGACCGGCTTTGTCTAATTAATTGTACGGTTTTGCTAATTCTCAGCTAGCTGAGAATTATCTTAGTGCTTAGTTAACTTCCTAACCATTCAATTTTGCCTTAAGATTCGTATTTTTTTCGTTTGTTTGTTTGGTCGCTGTACGCGACATGTAGCGCGCGCAGCCGCGCAGGCAACCAGCTACACGCGCGAGAGGATCGATCGATCCAGAGTTTGCATGTTGGGTTTTTTTTTTTCTTCTTTGTCTACATATTGGGCCGCATGCATTTCTCGTGTGCAGAATTTTTTTTCATGTGTTTCGTTGCTTTTCTTGCCGTTTTGCTAATTCTCAACAGCCTAACCATCCGATTTGTTTAGCGCTAAGATTCGTGTCGGTTTGTTTTTATTTGTTTTTGCTGATTCTCAAGAGAAATAAATATGATTTGATTTGTATTGCTTTATACTTTTTATTTTTGTTTATTTTCCCATTCTCCTTCTAATTTGTCTCTATATTATTATTTGTGTGTGTTGAGCGGTGCGCAGATTTGTTTCTTTGAGATTTTAGTGTGCTTAAATATTGTTCAATCATGTTTTCAAATTTATCTTTCTTAATTAGTTTTTTATGTTACTAATTCCTTGTTTCTTTGAGATTTTAGTGTGCTTAAATATTGTTCAATCATGTTTTCAAATTTATCTTTCTTAATTAGTTTTTTATGTTACTAATTCCTAGCCGTATGAGAATTAGTTAAAGCTTAGTCCATTTTTTAGCCGTTGGATCTATGCCACCAAGATTCGTGTGAGAAATTGTTGGTTTGTGGCTTTTGTGTACGGATGCGAAAGTTGTTCTTTTTGCTGCATACGACCGTGGGCTTTACTTTTAGCGAAGCGGATACAAGAATTTACTATGTGCTAATGTTTTCGGTTGCAAGTCCGGTTGCAGCTAAGATTTTTTCAATTGAAAGTCGACTTCAAGTGAGATTTTTTTAGTTGTAAATGCGCTGCAACTGAATTTTTTTGTCCTCAATTGCAACTGTACTTGCAACTTAGATTTTTTTAGGCATGCCCCAGTTGCAACTACACTTGCAACTGAGATTTTTATTTATTTTTGTCCCCAAGTTGTAACTGTACTTGCAACTAAGATTTTCTCGAGTGATGCCCAGTTACAACTGCACTTGAAACTGAGTTTTTTTTTCTTGTCCCCAGTTGCAACTGCAGTTGTAATTGAGATTTTCACAAGTATGCCCTAGTTTCAACTGTAGTTGCAACTGACCTTTTTTTATTCTTTTTTTCTTGTTCCAGTTGCAACCACACTTGCAACTGAGATTTTTCTCGGATATGCCCCTAGTTGCAACTGCACGTGCAACTGAAAGTTGCAACTGAGATTTTTTCTATTTTTGTTCCCCAGTTGCAACTGTAATAGCAACTGAGATTTTCTCGAGCGATGATCCAGTTGCAACTGGACTTGCAACTGACATTTTTTCAAATATGTCCCAGTTGCAACTGCACTTGCAACTGAGGTTTGACGCCTATAGCATCAGTTAGCCCATCTATGCCTAAGGTGTTATGTAGTGGGTCGGTCCTGGTAGAGTTTCTCTGTTTTCTTTTGGTGTTATTTTATTTTATTTTTATCATCTTTATTTTTAGTTTCTTCCGCTTTTTCCTTTTTATTTACTATTTTGTTTTTCTTTTTCTTTACTTCTCATTTTTTGTTTCTTGAGATTTTGATTTTTTTTACTTTTTTTACTTCCTTCCTTTTTATGTTTTATATTCTTTTATATTATTTTGGAAAACAAAACCATATGAATAATATTTTTTACTGTAGAAGAAGTGAATATTTCTAGATCTCAAGACTAATGTTTTTTTCGAAATATTTTTGAACTTGTGAACATTTTTTCATAAGCATGTGAATTTTTTATCTCATGAAACTATTTTTTAATGGGCAAAAATATTTTTTTAACTAGCGAACACTTTTTTATAACCAGCGAACATATTTTTTAATTTGCGATAAAAATATCGACGCGGAGTATTTTTTGAACTCGCAACCATATTTTGAATTCGCGAACATTTTTCTGAAATATATGATCATTTTTCAAATCATGTAAACATTGTTTCTTAACATTAAAAATATACTTAGAGAGAAATAAGGCACGATGTGCTAAATAATGGTTCATGGGTTGAAAATAATGTTCATCTATAGTGCACACTTATTTTTTGTATGATTTTAGAAACAAAAAATCAATGGAAAACTAGTAAGGTAAAAAGAAATGGAAAAGGACAAGAAAAAAGTTCATTTGTACAAATACAAATATTTTTCCCATGTCATATGAATTTAAGTATATGAGATTTATAAGAATAATAAAAAATATTATAGCTGAATTTTTTGCACCTAATATACGTGTTTCCATTTTTATCAACCTTCCTTTTGTTTTTTAGAGGTTTTGTTCTTATGTGGTTTCACCAGGAAGTTAGGCTCGAAGAGATCTAGGCAACAGCACAAAAACGAGCAACATATGTTCAGCGACCTTAAATGGGCCAAGCCCATATACGGTGCGTCGCTGCCTCTTTCGTGAGTTAAATCAACGTACTTTTATTCAAAATAAATCAGTACACAAAACGATGCTGACATCAGCTAGCTGAGAATTAGGCTAATTCTCAGTCAGCTGAGAGTTAGACGGACCCTTAATTGTATGGCTACTTCCTTGTATCAGATCATAAAATGAACACAATATATACAACAAGTCCTGTTCAGCAACACTAAACAGATAGGGTACACACGAATTCAGTTTATGTTGAAAGCCAAAACCACACAGTTTATTTTAGTTCTCGTATCGAGAAACAAACAACAGAGGCGAGCACCACGAAACGACCACATTTCAAACACACCGTCTTCCAATGGTGAACCCATTATATCACACGGACGTCATCAATCACACGGGTCACCTTGGCCATTACTGAGTGTAGGTGCCGAACGCGTCGAGGTACCAGCCGGAGCGTGCATGAAAGCCGACGACCTTGCCGCCGTTCGTCGGGAGTGTGAACGACATGCCCTCTTGCCTCCCGTACGGCCCGAAAGTGCGATGGTTGGTGAAGAATGTCAGCGATCTCACCACGGTTGAGCCATTGAACTGACCCACATACCCACTCACGCTGGTGAAGTACTCGTCCGAGCCTAGGCGGATCTGGACATTATCCAAAAGAAAAACGTATTAACAAAGAAAAATTCTATCCACGCATGCAAAAGAAAAGACAATTACCTCGTTCCATCCTCCCCCTCCTCCTCCCCACTTGTCGGTCCACTCCTCCCGGCCGTTGCGCTCGTACAGGACCTGCACGGAATCGATGGTATGGCCGTCGTGGATGACGACCCTGACGATGCGGTTCACGCCGCGGGTGTCCATGTCCCTGTTGCCGCCGCCGTTGCCACCGCAAGGGCCTATCTTCGTCACCTGCCCAAACACGCCACCGATCAACCTTCAGGTGTTATAATATGGATATGGATGCACAAATGCTAGGTATAAAACAGCTTGCTACTTACCATTGATGAGCTCTGATACTTGTACGGATCTTCTTCTAATTTGTTCTCAGGATCACGTTGATGCACAGGTGTAACGAAGGTGCAAGACCTAGAGTTGCTTCTTATAGAACCCGGTCGATCCTATATCGGCAAGGGATTACTTGTGAGTTTATCTTTCTATAGAGCCAAGTTGTTGAAATTGTGTGGGTTCTTCATTCGTGCAAGACTGTAAGATCGACTCATATATGTTAATGCAAGAGGTAATGGGGTTGCCAAGCCAAACTGCATTGGAAAAATCTGGTCACACCCTTGCAGATTCAACGTGAGATTAATTACTCGAGTTGATTCGTTCAGTACCCAACCTAATCATGAACCTGCTAAGTCGAGTTGACACAATGCTTTGATGGTGTCGTTTCTTTTTGGAAAGGTTATGGTCGTACACTATTTTCTCCTTTCTCTAAGAAAAGTATAGTTTACTGTTACACGCTAACAAGCAAGGTGAGTCACATATGCAAAAGATTATTTTGTGGCTTATATTACTATTTTCGATCGGTTAGCTTGTTAATCCATTCCACAAGCAAACAGATCCTCGCAAAATAGATATAAGATTTTGCTTAGAAACTCACAACGGACACGGCCTAGTGAAATGTCGGTAGCCAATGCGGCTTGTCCACAATGGCAAAGTTGCAGCTGTTGGGTGCCCCAGTGTCGTCCATTTCTGTGATGCCTCATCGCACACACACCATTTTAATTATTTCACCGTGTCCGATATGAGAGCTCTCATATAGAATGTGCCATTAAAGTCGTTCTAGTGCATCTCCCTCGGGATAGTTGCAATACTCTCTTTTGAAAACTGAAAGAACCGAGCCTTGTAGTATATGATCTGGCTAGAGTGACGGATTTCGGAAGGCTCCGCCGGCGATCTTCAATGGGCGTTAAGACCTAGAGAGTGCTGGATCGGGTGGGATTCGATCGCGCCGCGAGGAACCGGCGCGAAGCTCTGCTTTAGTTGCCATCATGGGCAAATCCATGATGAAGTCTGAGGCGGGGAAGGCCATGAAGGCTGAGATTGGAGGACTGGCGGTGGCGCTTGGATCCTTTGCAGCCATGAGGAACTGGCTTAGAGTTTCAGGAATCGTGGCAGCAGTATGTATGCGGAGGCGACAACATTGGTGAAGTTCAAAGTCCTACCTCGCAGGGTGAAAATCTAAGTTCTGGCCTTAATTGGTTGTGCCTGCCAATGGTCTTGATGAAGGCACTGTTTTGTGAGGGGACTATCTTCAGGGTGAAAACCCATGATCTCGGTTGGGTGACGACGGCGCTTGTGCACTGTTTCCTTCTTGAAGGCGTTGCTTTTGGAGAGTTTGGACATCAGGTATTGTCTTGGCGGTGGTTGTGCTACTGCTGCTGCAAGGACTGTAACTCTATAGCGAGACTTTTCTCTTTTTTAGTTTCTTCTTCTTATTGTCTTTCGGCTGTGTGTATCTGTAATACCTTTGGTTAGTGCGTTATTGCAGAGGCTGGGTGTAATTGGTATCTGTTTGATATTAATATATACTCTTTATCTATAAAAAAAGTACAACAAAAAAGTTTAGTATGAACAATCCATGTGTTTCATTTACTGCATTTTTTGCTCCATTTATAAAATAAAATTTATTGATAAATGATGCAAATATCAAACTGATAACAAGTATAACTGTCCTCTCCAAAACAAGATGTCACGAGCTAATCGAGATATAAAGATGCACATAGCAAGATTATGAAGAAAAGAAAAAGGAAACAAAGATTGTCGTGGTAATTTCAAAAAATAGCCATCGGGGTAGCAAACGTAGAGCTTTGGAGCTAGGCAGTGTAGGAAATCCGATAGCGGGATCGGTACACATTATGTACTCAGGTTCGGCCTCTCACACTGGAGGTAAAAACCTAGTCATGCAGGCCTGGTATTATGGATCTCTCACGAAATAAAAATTGGTTACAATGGGCATTGTGCGATAGGCATTGTTCTATGTGAATATCTATGATTGCAGTGGCGGAGCTTGAAAAAGTTTCATTTGCGGGCAAGGTTAAAACAAAACAAGAATTTTTGGGAGAAACTGAAGAACAAATTCACAATTCTTTTAAGAATATAGGCTATAAATTTCTAACTAAAAATTTGAGTAAGATCACCTAGGCAGGGGAATTGGAGAAGAGAAGGGGATCGATTAGTCGCAGTGTCGGCTGCCTGATAGAACTCCTGCCAGCCCCTGACCCGTGCGAGGCGCCTCCACGGCCATGGCTTCTGTCGAGAGTCGAGACTCAGAGGAAAGTGAGGGGCAGCGTACAGAGAGGGGCGATGCATGCTATTGGGCTGGGCCTCGAATGCACAAGGGTTAATCATTTTTTTCAAAAATCCTGGGCGGGCCATGGCCCAGTTTGGCCCCAACGAAGCTCCGCCAGTGTATGATTGTGTAGCTGGTACCCCTTTGAGGTACCCCTTCCTGGCTTTATACAGATTCAACGTGAGATTAGTCAGTCGAATTGATTCGTTCAGTACCCAACCAAATCATGAACTTGCTAAGTCGAGTTCATACAATGTTTTGATGGTGCCAAGTTTGTTTTTTGGAAAGGTTATGGTGGTGTACTATTATCTCCTTTCTCTAAGAAAAGTATAGTATACTACTACACGCTAACAAGCAAGTTGATATTTATTGTTGTCCCTCCTGACATTCCCTGTCTTGAATCCGTAAAGCATATTGTTTGGCAAGTAAATTAAGTACATAGAGTCTCATATTTTGTTGATTTGCATATAGTTACTTTTTGTACTATTTTTGAGCTACAATTACTCATCTATTGACGTGGTATCGAACATGGCATATGCCACGGGGTGGCTAAGATAGGCTTGGGAGCAGCGTACTGCAGCGTTGGCACCCGCAGGGATTGCGCCGGAGCGCGAAGACGTGAAGTACCCAGGTATGGAGCCCTCATGACGGAGGTAACACTCCAACTCCTGCCTGATCTATCTAATATCGGTGGACAAAGTACAGGGTTGCTTCTTGAGCTGTTCGCAAAGCTCTCCATGGCTCTGGTTCTCTCTAGCTTGCTCTCGGGGGTTGAGAGGAAGAAGTGTTGGTTACCCTCTATTTGGGTGTCCAGACAGCCTTATATAGGCCTGGCTGTCTGGCTTATAGGTGGGGCCGGCTAGCCGTACCAGCCGACCGACGTGGTCTACAGGAGTTCTCAATCATGACGTAGCTGGCCTGCAGTAAGCGTGCCCGAAAGGGCAGGTACCTCCGTCCGGCTGCGCCCAATGGGGCTTCGTTGACCCCGCGTGGAGTCCTGTCGATGTCCTCGGCGGCGTAGGAGACGTCAGGCTAGACCTTGCTTTTGCCCATGCCGGGGCGACATGGAGGGCTAGCCGGCGATGACGCCGCCGCTTGCACAGTACGGCGGACTCTTCTCGTAATGTCCCATCGGTGTACTGGGCGGTGCCCCTTGTCTTCTTCTTCTCGTCGTAGGCGGTACCCCTTGTCTTCTTCTTCTCGTAATGTCCCATCGGTGTACTAGGCAAAACAAGAAAAAGACTACTTGTTGGAATTTTTATATTTTTTTATATTTTTGAGTTTTAAGGCAAACGAAAAGTAAAACAAGACTAACAAAAAAATATACTAAGCAAGACAATAACAAAGTAAAGTGTAAGGACGTGCGAAACTCCCCTTGCTGAAACTTCCAAGTCCCCGGCAGCGGCGCCAGAAAAGTGCCTGATGGCGTGGATCACACCTTCACTGGGAACGCCAAGAGGAAGGTATGATATAGCGTAATGGCAATTTTCTCTTGATTATAAAACCAAGGTTTGTCGATCCATTAGGACTTGGAGAAGGCTTCGGCTTGGTGTCAACGGCGCCGTTTACGATTATTGACATGGACCTGCACACAGTCACAAACAAATTACTTTACCCCAAGGAAACAGAGAGGTTGTCAATCTCTCCAGTTTGCTGAACACAAAGAATTAAATATATGTGTGTAAAATAATACGAGAGCAAAAATGACCAGCGAGCAAATGACTAAGAAAAGCTATGAAAACGGTTGTAAACAATATAGTAAAATAGGACCGGTGTCCACAGTTCACTAGCGGTGTCTTTCCAAAAGGTAAACATGTTGGGTAAACAAATTACATCAAGGCAATTGACAAAGCATGAGCATATAACAATACTATCATGACACAAAGTTCACCATTTCATTTAATATGGGCATTAAGTCAAAATAAATAGACCGTTATCCAACTACATCTATGACTAATAATCCACCCTGGGATCGCTATCCAATATGTCGCCTGAAAGTATTAAGTTGCAAGCAACAGATAATTACAATAACCATGGTGCGTAATGTAAGCAATTGTTACAACATATAGCAATAAACTTCGCTGTTTTACCCCTAGTAGCAACAGCACATCTCAAGACTTAATTATTTCTGTCAACTCGAGCTCAGACAAGAGAGGCATAAACCCACTATCTAGCATAAATACTCCCTCTAAAGATACAAATAATTACTTCAGCCAAAGCATACACAAGCATTGGAGAGATTGCAAGATCATAAATAAAACATATCATAAATAAACTGAACTCATACTCCATAATTCATCGGATCCCCGCAAACACAACATATAGCATTACAAATAGATGATCTTGATCATGTTAGACAGCTCACAAGATGTAAACAATGGAGTACAAGGTAGAGAGACAACCATCTATCTACTGCCATGGACCCGTAGTCCCGTGGTGGACTACTCACGCATCACTCCGGAAGCATGCATGGTGGTGTAGATTTCTCCGGTGACGATCTTTGTTTTCATGTAAGAATAATTCCCGTAATTTTTCCGGGATTCGGAGAAACTTTCCCGACTAGCTTTTCTGAAACAAAAAGACAGCAGAAAACAGGAACTGGCACTGGCATCTTGTTAATAGGTTAGTTCCATAAATATGCCAAAATGATATAAAAACATTATAAAAACATGTGACAATGATATATAACAAGCATGGAACAATAAAAAATTATAGATACGTTTGAGACGTATCAATACACGATCTGAATTTTTATTGTTAGTGCATGGGATCCGATCTAAAAAATCTTGAATCAAAATTATGTTATAAATATTCCTAATGCATGGAAAACGAATTTGGCCATTTCGATCAGGACCAGTAAAAGTATTTATCGAACGAATACTTTTGAATTTTAGAGTTTGGTAAAATAAATTCAAAACTTTGAAGTTTGGTTAAAATTTGCTCGAAAATTCAATTTTTTGTCAAATTTCAGTTAATGTTCGTTCTAAGTTACAAATTTTGGTTCTTCCTTTTTGTCCGAGATTTCACCGAAATTTCAATCCTTGAGGTCTGCGCGTCGTTATATTAAGCTTAAATACGCGACTGAGAAATCAGCTAGCTGGTAAATAGAAATATCCTGTAAAATAGGGCGGGAGAAACTACTCTTGAGTTTATTCTGTTCGTTTCTTCATAGTCGACACACAAGCAAACGGGTCGAAACAAAGATACCTAAACTTAGGCCACGCAACCAGGATTGCGGCTAAAACACACGCAGCAGGCGCGAGAACGAGCTACTATTTCTTCAATCACGATGCATGACAACTTTGCCACCGTGACCTGCGATGCTAACGACTGTGGACGATGAGCAGCAAGGCGACGAAAGCTAACAGTAGTCGGGCGGCAGCAGCGACCGGCCGAGACGCGACGCTGGGGACGTCGTCGTCGTCCTTGGAGCACGTGGGCCCGGGGTCGCCTTTGTACTGGTCGCTGCAGACGTGGCGGAGGCCGGACGGCTCGCAGTGCTGGCAGGCGCCGGCGCACACCTCCACCACGTCCAGGCACTTGCACGTCGGCGGGTACGACTTGGTGCACACGGTGTTGTTGCAGCACGCCCACGGCCTCGTCACCACGACGTCGCCGCCACTCCTATCCTTCGACGCCGCTGCGTCCTCTTCGTCTTCCTCCTTTCTCTCCTCCCCTGGGCGCGCCGCCGGCGCTCCTTCTTCGTCGTCGCCGCCGCCGTCCTTGGTGGCGGTGCACCTTGGCGCGGGGTCACCGCGGTACCGGTCGTTGCAGACGCGGCGGGGAGGGTCCGATTCGGACGCCTCGACGCAGCTCGCGCAGGCGCCGTCGCACTGCTCCACCTTGTCCAGGCAGAGGCAGCTCGGCGGGAACGACTTGGTGCACATGCTCACGTCGCAGCACTTCCACGGCCTCGTCGTCGCCTCCGCCGCCCCTGGCTGTCCTGCATCCAGACCTGCAGAACGACGTCCGTGATGATCAGTACAAGAAAGAAGAAACCACAACCTCACGGCCAGCCAGCACACGTGATGCGTCGATCGTTCCATCCATCTCACTTTCGCTGCCGTCGCTGGGGAGCCGAATAACGTCGACGTCAGTGACGTCCGCAGCGGCGACGAGGAGGGCCGCCGCCGCGAGCGAGAGCATCGTCATCACGATGGCGACGCTGCGTGTCTTCATGGCTGCAGGTCAACTGGCAACGGATTTTGCTGGATCTACAACTTAGGTAAGCAAGCATAGGTAAGAGAGTTGTGGTGTGGCGTTCGCATCGCATTTGGCACTGTATATGTAGCCTCGTCGGGCCAATGGGGAAGCTACAGAGAGACGAACGCGTGGCGCTAGTGCATGGACGACCTCGAGTTTAGTTCCATGGCACGAGCTAGGCGCGTGCCTCATGGCATAGTTTGACGATCCAAAACCGAATCCCGATGCGCAGACTACAGCAGTACAGCTCGAATCGTTTGGTAGAGGCATGGTCGGTCGCTGGTCGACACTTTGTCCACGCAGTCGCCTCGTCATGCATGGTCGACGAATCGATCGAGAAGCTTCACGGTTTTCACGAGATTAATATAATTGGAGGAGGAGCCAAAGAAGATAACGAGAAGTGGATACCGGATAGAGTACAATACTAGTACTCCCTCCGATCCGTTTTACTAGTCGCGGACGGACAACTAGTTTAGCCCAAATTTGTCATACAACTCACGACCATTAATTCGGATCAGAGGTAGTAGATCCGAGGAATGTGGACTTTCAAGTTGAGTGAATTTCACAGGAACACATTTTCAGCAAATGCGTAACAAAAACTAGATTATCTGGGGCTTTTAACATACACGGAGTACTTGGTACTAAGTTATTATGACTAACCATATAGAGAGTAACATAGATAGTAGCATAGACAGGAAATAGACAAAAACATATGATGTGACATGAAATTAATTTATGGAAAGAGAGCCAAATGAAGTAACATAGCTAGTCACCGTGGTAACATCACATATCTCAATATAATATGAGGTTACAATCTAATAAATGTCCACTTGCATGAGACTATACATATGTTACTAGCTATCCATTGTACCATTGTAGAGATAGTAACATATAAACGTTACGTGTGCATATTACTGGTCTATGTTACTCTCCACTATGACTGTAGCCTAAGACACACAAAACTAGATCCGAACAATGTGGCTCAAGATTATGTCTAGCAGAGCCGTTCCTCCTAATCAATGATAGGTCGGCCTTCCGCGTGAGATTTTCAGTAAACAACTAGCCATTGTTTTAGTCGTTAGCCCTAGAGTCCCGGGGGTGTGTTAAACTGCTCGGGAGTTGTATTGTTACGAGTTTACCACAGCTCCAACGCGGGGAGTTTAGGCATAGAAATGCCTAAACGTGTGGGCTCCCTTTCCTTTCCCATCTCCGCCTGCTATAGTAGCTTTGAGGGTCGACTCCGGTTTTCTGGGCCAATCCGACGCCCTTCCAGGCGGCGATGCCGACCGAAATTGGTTAACGAGTGGCGTCGGTGCTAGAGCTGTATATAGTAGACGTAGTGGTAGGGTTTGCTTCTCTAGTCGTTTGTGTTGTCGGCGGTATGCCGGTTTTCGGCTCCATGCTGGGAGAGTGGCGCCGGGTCGCCGTCCCAAATCTGGTATCGACGGTTGCTTCTTTTCTTTGTGGCGGTGCTCCGGCCTGTGGCCGGAGCCGAAAGCGATGGGCTGGGAAGCAGCTGCAACTTCCTTCAGTAAGTTCGTTTATGGTGTTCTGGATCTTGGTCGAGCTTGCCGAGATCTCCGTCATGGTGGTGGGGGTAGGGAGCTCTGCTGGTGATCTGACGCTCGCAGGAAGATCAAGGAAGTTGCCCCGTAGAGGTCATACATCGACACGATTGTTGGCCGAGGCGATCTTTGGCCGGGATGGCGGCCGCTCCACACCCTGTTGCAGCTTATACACATGTGCATCTTCAAACACCTCTCTGTGGAGGCCTCTTGAGGAGCTTCTTGTCAGAAACCATCCCCTTCTCGCCTTCAAATGGTTCGTCCCTGATGGCGACAAGGTGGTCGGAGTTCGAGGCTCCTATCAGGGGGAGAAGATCTAGGATTGGATTGCTTTTCCTTTCTTGCTTTTAGGGTCCTTTGTGCCTTTCGCCAAGATTGTTCTGTAACTTTGGTTTTCTATCAGGTCCTAAGTGTAATTTGTGTCCACCAATGTTAGAATGTAGCTTTCTGGGTCCTTCGTGGCCTCTTCCTATTCAAAAAAACACGGGGATGCAATTTGTCTGTTAGTTACAAAATAAAAAAACATAGTAACTGCGAAAACCTCAAATGGACCCAAGCTACATGGAGCCCATTTTTTCAAAAATTTCAAATTGATATTTAAGTTTTCAAAAATTGAGAAAACAATTTCATGCATGTAGATATTGTTGAGATCTACAATCGTGCAAATTTTTAAATCCAAATGCGTAATATTTTAAGCTGCACAAAAAGGACAAATAAGTGGATCTGGGTGGTGAACAATGCACAGTTTCAAACTTTTGAAATTTCCTCTGATTTGTCTGTTCTGTACAGCCCAAAATATAACGAATTTGGGGTTGAAAATTTGCACGATTGTAGATCTCTAAAATATCTACAACCCAGATTTTTTTTGCAATTTTTGGAAACTTAAAATTTGGGATTTCGATTTTTTAAAAAGGCTCCGTGCAGTCCGGGTTTCAAAAAATCCACTCTCGTAGCAACTGGCATTATAGCGGGAGGTTGAGTTTCATTTGTGCGTAAACTAGGCCGAATACATGCTGAACTGTTGGGCTCGCGATCGGAAAAGGTGGATTTAAGGCGCGTGAGCACGAGCGTTGACCGAGTGATCTACGAAAAGAAGTATTTTCCTTCTTTATAAAAGACCGAGTATAAGCAAAAAGTTCATGTATAGCCCGGGATATATGTAGTTAGTTTTATGAAAACTTTGAAAACACCAATTTAAACTTTCAACAAATTCTGAAAAAAATTCTAAGACAATGATAATGATGTATTATTCTAAAGTGCAAAAATCAACGTGAGACACTTTGTATTTTGAGTCACACAAAAAGGACAAATTAGACAAAATTTGGAGATTCAGATTTGTGTACTGTTCACTACTTAAAATCTCCACTTTTATCATTTTTACATAGGCTATAATATAATATATTTTGAGTTGCAATTTTGCACATTGATAGAATACATCGTTGTCCATATATGGGATTTTTTTCAGAAGTTTTTAAACTTTAAATTTTCAAAAAAAAAAGTGCTACAAGAGAGCCAAGCAAACTGGATACACTTGATTTTTCAAGTCAGAGTCCGAATTTAAAGCCCATTTTCGAAATGGTTCTCTGCGATTAGCCCTCCTTGTCCTTGCTCACCACATGGGCCATAACGTAAATAAAACCTTAATCGATTGTAGTCAAAAATAAAGAAAAACCTTTATCAATTGGCTGTCTGATAGCGTGTATCTAGTGGAAACCAACTTTTGGTGGAAACTGATGAAAACCATGAAAAATATGTTTAGAGGTTCTAAAAAATTATCAACAAATATGCTTTACGTTGGAAAGTTAGATTTTTGAACGGAAACGGTAAGTGGAGGACATTGCTTGGTCGCTTGGCCATCGGTGCCCAGACCAAAGCCAAAAGGAGGACTCGAAATCATGCACTCCGCCCTTCAAGTAAGCTGGCATGGAATGCTAGAACTGCAGAAAGGCTTGGAGCCCCCTGATGACACCCGTTGATGAGAAAATCAGACATCTCTTCAATGCTGCAGCTCGGGCTGAATTGGGAAATGGAGAAAAAAACCTTCTTCTGGACGGATAAGTGGATTCTTGGTCGCTCGGTTGAGAATATAGCTCTGGAGGTTTATCTCGCTGTACACCCCACGATCAGAGCCTCTAGAACGGTTGTGGAGGGTCTACCGGAGTGCAATTGGATCAACGACATCAAGAAGTCGATAAATATACAAACCTTCCTGCAGGCGTTCGCTCTTTGGGAAGAAACAAGGTCGTTAGTGCTAAACCCCGATTCCGAAGACGTCTGGACCTGGACTTGGGAACCTAGTGGTGTGTACACTGCAAAATCCACGTACGCTGCACAATTCGCCACCAACACAAATTGCGAGCCGGCCAGGGCAATTTGGGAGTCCAGGGCCCCGCTCAAGCTAAAGTTCTTTGCGTGGTTGCTCTATAGGAGGCGAGTTTGGACCACCGATAGGCTGGCCAAGAGAGGTCTCCCGCATAATCCTCTGGAGAAATGGGCCAAGAGAGATGTGTTTTCTGCAACACTGAAGTCGAGAATGTTATTCACCTATTCTTGAACTGCGTGGTGATCAACATCCTCTGGTGCAAGGTCCTGGGATGGGCCGTGATAACCCACAAGTATAGGGGATCGCGTGTAGACTTTTCGATAAGTAAGAGTGTCGAACCCAACGAGGAGCTAAAGGTAGGATAAGTAATCTCTCAAGTTCTATCAACCACTGATACAACTCTACGCACACTAAACGTTTGCATTATCTAGAAAATAAAACTACGGTAGCAATACGGGTATGAGAGGTAGTTTTGCAAGATAATAAATACAAGAAAGTAAATGTTAGTGCTGCAGCGATAAAATACACTAAATAACCATATACTAACAGTACCATGAGTGTGGAAAAGTGGTGGTAATTGTGGTGGCTTTGTCGAAGATTAATTAGTGAAGGTACTTGGTTCATTGTCCTCGATGCAGTTTTCTATGTGGGAGAGGCTGAATATACATGCACTCCACTACTTGGGATTACAAGTACTATATGATTGGATTGTTAGAAAGCATCCGCAAATACTAACAATGCATTAAGGTTTCCCCAACCATAGCCTTAAGTTCAAGGTCCTCTTACTCCCATGCGTGCAACTAATCGGTTCGCGTTCTCAGGTTTCTCTCACTCCGGCAGAACTTCCCCCGCTTCGTTACAAATACTACCAACCCTAGTGTGTTTGATCCATGCGCGCACAAGTATAATGGACACCAAAGGACAGCACCATATAGACATACAACTCTAATGAACCTCATGCATTCAATTAAGCAATCAAAAGACAAATAAACTATGGAAACATGATGTAAATCATAGGATAAATATTATAGCATCAAACACCATGTTTACATAGGACGGTACAGAGTTTTGTGGGAGGATGAACAACTGAATATAAGGAGGAGATGGTGATGGAGATGGCGGTGAAGACGGCGGAGAGGGGCAGCGCGGCGGCGCCGGCGGTGCGGGGAACTCCTTTCCCCGCCGCCGGCAAGCTTGGGGAGCGCCGCCCCTTAGCCTCCCTCCTTCATGGCTTCTTGGGAGCCTGTTGCGCTCGAAACGCGTCACACGAACACGTCCTCGTGTACCCGCGGTGCCGGGGGAGATACTCCGCAACTCGCCCCGCGGGAGGCCGGCTTACAGCGCGATACGCAAGACAGCAAGCCGGCGCTTTTGACACCAGACGCCCCAGCCCCTCGGGAAGCCCCGTCGGAGGAAGCCGGCGACGATTGGCTGAACTAAGCCGGACTTGGCCGCTCTTAGCTCGGTTTTCGATACCCGGCGAAATCTAGACGAAGTCGCCGAACAACGGAAGCATGAACAAGGGTTTGAGGAGATAAAAGTAGGTTGTATTGATAGGTTGTCGATTGTTTGCTTAATTTCAATCGGCCGTCACCTCTCACATATATATGAGGCGGCTGGACTTCCCGTACAAGTAATGGACTTCTACAAGGCTTACAAATCATAGTCTAAGTCGAATCCATCTCTAAAATAGGCAACTTTTGGCCGGCAACGTTGGCTTCAAACTTGTTGGCTACTTCGGAAAGTTGCCTTTTGCCTTCCGTACTGGCTTCCAACTTGCTGGCTACTTGGAAAGTTGCCTTTTTCCCTTCCGTATTGGCTTCAAACTTGCCTTCTTCCTTAGAGACGAGATATCTTGATCGGCTTCGTATTAGACCCGGATTTCAGCATCTGTCGGCTTCTTTTAGAAAGTTGCCTCCCATTTTCCAGCCTTGATCTTAGAAAGTTGTCTTCTCGTTTTCCGCCTTGATCTTGACCTTGAAAGTTGTCTTCTATTTTTCTGCCTTGATCGGTGGAAAGTTGACTTGCCGGCTTGTATTGACAAAGTTGGCTTTATGCCGTCTTGTCTTGACAATGTTGACTTCTTTTCTGCCGCCTTGTCTTGACAACATTGACTTCCTTTTTGCCACCTTGTTTTGACAAAGTTGGCTTTGCCACCTTGTTTTGACAAAGTTGGCTTCTTTTCAGCCACCTTTATTGCTTCCTTTGACTTAGCTCGCTATGTCTTCAGGCAACTTTGCACTCCCGAATCCAGCTTCCGCCTTGTTCCGGTTGCCGGATTATTGGCGGCCTTCTTCCGGCCATCTTTTCCTGGAAAGTTTCCCAGATCACCATTTTAGCCTTCTTTGCTGCCTTCTTTAAGCCGCCAAATCTCCTTGAACCTGAAACTGGCAATCTGCCAAAAACGGGTGCTAACATATGCCCCCCTGTTTTCTAGTAGAGCTTGCGTACTAGAAAATATTCAATGTAGAAGTTTTTGTCTAAGGGCGATGCTTAAGCTCATCGGCCATATGCTAAGGGCGATATATGTATATCGGCCATACGTGCAACTCATGCAGTTTGCCACACGCTCGGGTGGAATTTCTTCAAGTATTTCCCATTGATAGCTCGAGGCAACATGCTGCCTTCCAATGTCTCCACCAGATAAGAGTTGCCGGGTACTATTCTCGCGACTCGCAGCGGCCCTTCCCAGTTTGGGGACCATTTGCCAAATTTCCGGCTTCTGGAGCCAACTGGCAATATAACTTTCCAGACCAAGTCGCCAATTTGAAAGTCTTTCAGCCGGACCTTCTTATTGTAAGTTTTTGCCACCCGCAACTTTTCCTTCTCGATTTCTCTCAAGGCAATAACACGCTTGTCGGCTATTTCATCAACATTGTCCATCATCAAGCTGCAGTAGTCTTCAGCCGACAAGTCATCTTGCTTAGCAAACCTCAAGGCAGCCAGATTCACTTCTACTGGCAAAACGGCTTCTTGCCCATATACCAACTCAAAAGGAGTTGCCTTTGTTGCTCCATGCCTTGAGATTCTGTGAGCCCACAATGCTTCGGACAGTACTTCATGCCACCTCCTTGGATGGTCCTGTACCTTCTTCTTGATCAGCTTGATCAAGATTTTGTTGCTAGATTCAGCTTGTCCGTTGGCTTGTGCATAGTAGGGAGATGAACTGAGCATCTTGATTCCAAGTGATTCGGCAAATTGCTTCACCTCCTTAGCCATGAAGGAAGTACCTTGATCTGTGGTAAGAGTCTGCGGAATGCCGAATCGATGGATATATGTTCTGTAATAAACTGATCACCTCCTTGTGGGTCATGTTCTGAGAGGTACTGCTTCAGACCACTTGGTGAAATAATCAGTAGCACCAATACGAACCGATGCCCCTTGGATGAAGGCGGATGGATCATGCCGACAAAGTCAAGCGCCCAACCCCGGAAAGGCCACGGTTTTATAATTGGATTAAGAGGTGAAGCTGGCACCAACTGAATATCTCCAAACTTCTGGCAGGCTTCGCATCCCTTGTAGTATCTGAAGCAGTCATTGATCATTGTCGGCCAATAAAAACCTGCTCGCCTGAGCATCCACTTCATCTTGTGGGCCGACTGATGTGTTCCACATAAACCATCATGTACCTCTCCCATGGCAACTCTAGCTTCGTCTTCACTCAAGCACTTTAGAAGAAGACCATCAGCTGTTCGGCGATATAAGGCGGCATCCACCAATGTATACTTGAGAGATAAGCGCCGAACTGCTCTGTCGTTTTTCGACTTGGATCTTGTAAATATCAATATAAGGTTGTCTCCAGTCGTCCGCCAAGTTGTCATTTGCCTCCTTCTTAGCCGGATCCAACAAGCCGGCCTCTTGTTTGGCTTCTCCAAGTTGGCAACATTTGACTCTTCTGTAGCCGGCTCTAACAAGCCGGCTTTTTGTTTGGCTTCCTTCAAGTTGGCAACATTAATTGTCGGCTGTTCCCTGATGAAGAACATTCCACGACTGACGTGATAGCCGGATGCTTGTTGCGCCAACTCATTGGCAAGCCAATTGTCTTGCCTAGGAACATGGGATATGTGGAAATAATCCAACGTTGAAATCATATCCAGGCATCTGTCAAGGTACATGTTGAGGGATCCGCTGTTGCATTGACAAATCTTGGCCACTTGCTGGACAATAAGCAACGAATCTCCATATGCCTCGACATGAGTTACCCCTGCGTCAACTAAGATTTCTAGCCCGAATAAAAGTGCTTCGTATTCGGCTTCATTGTTAGTACATAAATAGTCAAGACGACAAGAGGCTTCGAAAACAGTACCGTGTGGTGAAATGTACACAATGCCAACTCCTTGTCCGCTGCTGCAGACTGAGCCGTCAAAATAAAGCTTCCACGGTACAGCCGACACAATATTTAAGCCGGCTTCTTCCTCCAGGTCAATCCGATGTTCAACAATAAAGTCAGCTACAATTTGGCCTTTCATAGATTTTAGTGGTTCATAAGCCAAATCATATTCAATCAACCCGTACGCCCACTTGCCGATTCGTCCACTAAGAATCGGCCTTTGTATCATGTGTTTGAGAACATCGGTCTGACCAAAGACTTTGCATTCACTGGACAGCAGATAATGGCGCAATTTGGTGCAGGCAAAGTAAAGAGACAAACACAACCTTTCTACAAAGCTGTACCTTGACTCGGCATCCAGCAAACGTCTACTCAGATAGTGATGACGTACTCTTGTCCTTCGGCTTCCTGAGTTAAGGCAGCTCCGATCACTTTGTCCTCAGCAGCAATATAAAGCCGGAAAGGTTGACCATGAGCCGGCTTCCTGAGAACTGGAGGAGTAGACAGGCAAGTTTTTATCTTGTCAAACGCCTCTTGCTGCTTTGCCCCCCAGGTGAATTCATCGTCGTTCTTGAGCCGAAGGATCTGTGTAAACGCATCAACTTTTCCAGACAAGTTAGCAATGAATCTTCTCAAATAGTTTACCTTGCCCAGAAACTTCTGCATGTCTTTTTGCAACCCGGCGCCTGTATTTCTGGATGGCTTCAATCTTTGCCGGATCAACTTCTATGCCATGTTCATGTATGATGAAACCAAGGAACTCCCAGCCGACACGCCAAAGGCACACTTCAAAGGATTCATCTTGAGCCCGTACTTCCTCATTCTTTCAAACGCCAGCCGCAAGTCGGCCAAGTGATTTGACTCGCCGTCCGACTTAACCACCACGTCGTCAATATATACCTCCAGTACGACTCCCAGAAGATCATGGAATATCAGGTTCATCGCTCTTTGATAGGTGGCTCCGGCATTCTTCAATCCAAAAGTCATCACGGTCCATTCGAACAAGCCAACAAAGCCTGGGCAGCGAAACGCCGTCTTAGCCGAATCTTCTTCGGCCATAAATATTTGGTTGTAACCTGCGTTGCCATCCAAGAAGCTGATAACTTTGTGACCTGAGGCTTCGTTGATAAGCATGTCGGCTATTGGCATAGGGTACTCATCCTTTGGCGTGGCTCGATTCAAATCCTGAAATCAATACACGCCCTGATCTTGTCGGATCCTTTCTTTTCGACCGGCACAATGTTGGATAACCATTCGGCATACTTACAGGGCCGAATAAAGTTGGCTTTCAAAAGCCGGCCTATTTCCGCCTTTATCCGATCATAGATCAGTGGATTAAATTTGCGAGCCGGCTGCTTGTATGGTCTGAAGCCGGCTTTGATAGGCAACCGATGTTCGACCAACTCTCGGCTTAACCCAGGCATCTCGTGGTATTCCCATGCAAAGCAATCCACGTACTCTTGACTAGCGCGATTAATTCAGACTTATAATCGGCCGCCAACTTTTGCTTTACAAATGTCGGTCTAGGGACAGTGCCATCCCCAATGTCAACTTCTTCCAGCAAGTCAGCCGATGTAAAGCCTTGTCCCAACTTATCCATGTCTGGTTCTTCAATTGCTTCATACATATCGTTCCTTTCGGCCCGATACTTGTCCAGACGCTTCTGCAGCCACTCGTCATTTTGATCCATCTACTTGAGCTGCAGCCGATTGCACCAATCGGCTTTAGAGATACTGGCACGAATCCGTCCCTGGTAGCACTCAGGAAGTCGAACCCGGATAATCACGCCCAGAAAGGCATGTGACATTAGAATGTTGCCAGTCAACAATCGACTCGGCTAATGCAATGCATGCCGATTCGTCAGCATGGAACTTCAACTTCGTCGTCAACCCATTGCACGAGTTGCTGGTGCATAGTAGACGGAACACACTGGTTGGCATGAAGCCAATCCGTCCCAGCAGCACATTGTAGTTTCCCTGCACCTCAGCAACAAAGAAGGCGGTAGCCAAAGTCTTGCTTCCTACTGTGAGCTCCAAGCTGATAACGCCTTTGGCTTCTACTCCTTCTCCTCCTTCGAACCCATTTAACACCATGTTGTCTTCATCAGGTCGCCATCATCTAGTTGTAGCTTCTTGAAGACAGAATATGGCATCAAGTTTACCACAGCGCCGCCATCCACCATCATCCTGGTGACCGGCTTGCCATCAATGTGTCCTCTGACGTACAGAGGCTTGAGGTGTTTCACCGGCTTGTCAGGTTTTTCGAAGACAACATTTTTGGGTCCAAAGTTGATTTGCGCAACCTCGCCTTCTTCTCGACAGCACGGAACTCAGCCGGCAAGTAATACACCATGTTGATGTCCATGCCTGTCGAGTCGGCGATTCTTCATAATCTAGCAGATCTTCATCTGTCAAATTGCCTGACTCATCCATTGCTGACTCTGACATTGCTGGTTCTTCTTCTGCCTTTTCTTCCATTGCGAGGTCTTCACTTGCCGGCTTCTCTGTGGCCGGATCTTGAATTGCCAGCTCCTTTGCCAAACTTGCCATCGCCAAGTCTGCTGCTTCGACTTCGTCAGCCCATGAAGAATAGGTGATAGCCGGCGTAGCTGCCGGCTCTATTTCACTATCGACAGCAGGACTCATGGTAGTTGGTGCGGAAGCCGCCATAAGGACTGGCCTAGGAATCCACTTTTGCGCCGGCAACATTGGTCGCTCAGCATTGAATTTGACGTCCCTAGATCGCTCAGCTCCTTTTTCTGCCTTCTCCCGGTTCCTTGCCCTTTGCAGTTTCCGCTTTTGTGTCTTGTTATACCTGGCGGGCACCACTTTGGCTGAGTATACTTTGGATCCCGGGGTTGAGCTGCGGCTTGACTGGAGCTAGCTTCATGATCATTGGTTGCTGGCTTTGGCGCGATAGCAAGTATCGGCTCACTGTTTGCCGGCTCTGTAACCGGGTCCTTCAATTTTAGCACATGAGTTCCAACAACCAATAAGTTGTCTGAGACTAATCCGCCTTCTGGCTCCGCCTTTTTAGCACTTGCGCCTTGATCCGCCAATATGACAGTCTCCGGGATACACAAGCCGACTTTGCACGGATTGCCGGGTTGCCCTGCGTTTGAACTCGTCAGCCGGCCTCTGATGCCGGCTACTTTCCTCCGCGGATGGTGACCTTGGTCGTTTCCCATACTGCCACTGGCGCGACCTTGACCCGGCCTGGCGCACGTACTTGTTCAGCAGCATGTCAAAAGTTGGCTTTGTCTTCCTTGGTCTATATTCAACCTGGTTTGTCTTCCATCTGCCAACTTCTGGGCTCTTGGGCTTGATAAATCTAGGCGGCAACTTGTCTGAACGTGGTCCTTGCCCCCCGAGTGCAGGGTTGTTGATGGTAATCTTGATGACTTCGCCTCCATCGGGTTGCCGGCTCACTTAACTTGTCTTCCTGCCGCCTTGCTGCTGGCCACCTTCCTGGGTTCACCAACAACAACATTAGATTTATTAGCGGCTTCGGCCGCCTCTGGCCGAAGAAGAACCTTCTTTCCCTCCAAGTCTAGCGCGTTTATTGGAAACGGCTGTGTGTCAATTGCCATGCCGGCAAAGCTCAATCGTCCGTCATTGAGGGCCGATTGGATCTGTTTACGAAAGACATTGCAATCATTAGTAGCATGAGAGAAAGAATTGTGATACTTGCAATAAGCCCGCCGCCTTAATTCATCAGGCGATGGTATAACATGACTGATCCTAATCACTTTATCCTTTAACAAGGCATCAAATATTTTGTCACATTTGCCTACGTCAAAGCTACATCTTATTTCATCATCCCGATTCTTACGAATCGGCTTCAGATCATCACACAGGTAAGGTTTGGCCTTGCTGGGCCAAACAAACTCAGCGGAATAAACATCGGCTTCATCACCAGAGTCGGCATCGTTGTCAACAATATTAAGCCGGCTCCTGCTCATCCGATGCGAGTCTTTTGACTCATTGACCCGGCTCTCTTGAGCCAACGCTCTCTCCTGGACTTGGCCAACAGACAAGAATTCATGTCCTTCTAACCTCTCTTTCAGGTAAGACCTTAACCCATTGAAAACCAAGTCAGCCATGTCTCTTTCAGTTATTGCCAAACTATAACATCGGTTTCTGGTATTTCTAAATCTCTTGACGTAATCGGATACCGATTCATCCTGTTTCTGCTTAACCGATGTAAGGTGGGACAACTTGAGTTCTATTTCGCCGGCAAAGAAGTGTTCATGGAATTTCTGCTCTAAATGAAACCAAGTATGTATAGAATTAGGAGCTAAAGCCGAAAACCAAGAAAACGCAATGCCGGTTAAAGACAACGAGAACAGGCGAACTTTGATGTGATCATGACTAGCCTCGCCTAATTGAGCCAAGTACTGACTAATATGCTCCCATGTTGACTTATTATCTACACCATTAAATTTAGTAAACTCAGGAACTCTATAACCAGGTGGATAAGGTTGCAGATCAAAATAATCGGGGTAGGGCTTAATGTAAGTCCTATGTTTTGGCATAACCCCAAGTTTGTCATAGGCTATTTGGTCCAGTTTTCTCCTGAACTCGGCCATCAAATCGTCCATATTGGCCGATTGAGCCGGCACAGGAGAAGAGTTGGCAGTAGGGCCAGCTTGCACCCAAGTTGCCGAATTTTGATTCGGCATTGACTCATGACCCAGGAGCCGTTGACCCGGCTGGCTTGCCGGATTAGGCATACTCTGGATAGGAGTTGGACATGGCAGCGTAGGCACAAGTTGGTTTTCCCTGCTTTGACCGATCGGCTGTTTGTCCGATGGCTGATCATGGAGCGTGTTTTTCTTAGCCTTTTCATGTTCTAGCATAAGATCGTAAACATTGGCAGTACCTTGCGAAACATGAAATTGAATTTCGGCTATTTGTTCAGAGGAAAAAAGGCTATTGCTTACAGCGGGTTTGTCAACGTTGACGTCCAGGGGCACGAACTCCGGCTCCTTGATCGGCGAGATGACTCCTTGCCGATCTACCTTGAAGCTGGCTAAGTACAGCTCCTGGTCTTCTTGGTCCCGCTTGGCTCGCAGCGCCTCGAACTCCTCGTCTCTTTTCTTCTTCCACGCCTCCAGACCTTGGCGTTGGTCTTCTGACAACTTCTCGAGAGTTGGCTTGATGATGTTGTCAGCGTTGATGCCGGCAGCGTCGGTCTTGGAACTGGTCATTGCTGTCCAATTTTCAGATCGAATCGTCCCCAGCGGAGTCGCCAAAAAGTGTGTTGCGCTCGAAACGCGTCACACGAACACGTCCTCGTGTACCCGCGGTGCCGGGGGAGATACTCCGCAACTCGCCCCGCGGGAGGCCTGCTTCCAGCGCGATACGCAAGACAGCAAGCGGCGCTTTTGACACCAGACGCCCCAGCCCCTCGGGAAGCCCCGTCGAGGAAGCCGGCGACGATTGGCTGAACTAAGCCGGACTTGGCCGCTCTTAGCTCGGTTTTCGATACCCGGCGAAATCTAGACGAAGTCGCCGAACAACGGAAGCATGAACAAGGGTTTGAGGAGATAAAAGTAGGTTGTATTGATAGGTTGTCGATTGTTTGCTTAATTTCAATCGGCCGTCACCTCTCACATATATATGAGGCGGCTGGACTTCCCGTACAAGTAATGGACTTCTACAAGGCTTACAAATCATAGTCTAAGTCGAATCCATCTCTAAAATAGGCAACTTTTGGCCGGCAACGTTGGCTTCAAACTTGTTGGCTACTTCGGAAAGTTGCCTTTTGCCTTCCGTACTGGCTTCCAACTTGCTGGCTACTTGGAAAGTTGCCTTTTTCCCTTCCGTATTGGCTTCAAACTTGCCTTCTTCCTTAGAGACGAGATATCTTGATCGGCTTCGTATTAGACCCGGATTTCAGCATCTGTCCGGCTTCTTTTAGAAAGTTGCCTCCCATTTTCCAGCCTTGATCTTAGAAAGTTGTCTTCTCGTTTTCCGCCTTGATCTTGACCTTGAAAGTTGTCTTCTATTTTTCTGCCTTGATCGGTGGAAAGTTGACTTGCCGGCTTGTATTTGACAAAGTTGGCTTTATGCCGTCTTGTCTTGACAATGTTGACTTCTTTTCTGCCGCCTTGTCTTGACAACATTGACTTCCTTTTTGCCACCTTGTTTTGACAAAGTTGGCTTTGCCACCTTGTTTTGACAAAGTTGGCTTCTTTTCAGCCACCTTTATTGCTTCCTTTGACTTAGCTCGTTATGTCTTCAGGCAACTTCGCACTCCCGAATCAAGCTTCCGCCTTGTTCCGGTTGCCGGATTATTGGCGGCCTTCTTCCGGCCATCTTTTCCTGGAAAGCTTCCCAGATCACCATTTTAGCCTTCTTTGCTGCCTTCTTTAAGCCGCCAAATCCTCCTTGAACCTGAAACTGGCAATCTGCCAAACACGGGTGCTAACAGAGCCCTCCCCCATGGAGATGGGATCCATGGGGAGGCAAAAACGTGGCTTTTGGTGGCTGAAATTCGTGGGTGCAGGAGTCCTCCACGAGTTAGGTTTTCTCCCTTTAAATATCTTCTCGGATTTCCGTCACCCCCTTTTAGGGTTCCACAAAAATGGCCCTACAGGCCGCGTCCGAACTCCGATTGGGCTGATCTCGGGCTTAAAATCTTCGTATGGAAAATTGTGACAACTTTCGTAAGAGCCAGGTCTCCATTTGACGTCATCTTCGAGGGTCAAACTGACAATCTTCGTAAAAAGTTCTCAGACAGATTTCAGGAAAGTCCCAATTTGACTCCAACAAGGTTTCCTCTTGTATTCTTGATAATTTCTACACATCAAATAGTAAAACAAGAACATTGTCCACTTTTGCAACTATTAGTAGGTTAGTCCAAATAAATAATAAACTTAATATAAAAACAAGTGCTAAAAGCATAGAAATGGCATGAAACAATCAAAAATTATAGATACGTTTTGGACGTATCAACATCCCCAAGCTTAATACCTGCTCGTCCTCGAGTAGGTAAATGATAACAAAATAATTTTTGATTGTAAATGCTATGATCAGGTCTTTAACAATTGCATGATGTATGGATAATAAAACTTAGCAATCATGTTTCCTAATGAAAAGTATCAACGAACTAAGAGCTTATAACATGAAATTTATAAACATCAACAAGATTGTAATGACCATAATAAAGCATGATAGAGTGGTATCTCGCTTGCCCTTAATTGTGGAGCAAAACATAAATGCCAAGTCACCTCTGAAGTTCAAGTGAAGACTAGATATAGAGATATCAAATATAAAAGCATCATGGTTATACCTCAATTAATCGTATTCTGGGACAAGCACATTACACTAAGAACGACAGCTATGCTCTCGAAGAAGTGCTCAAAGAAAGGATGGTGACTCAACATAAAAATAAAAGATTGGCCCTTCGCAGAGGGAAGCAGGGATTAACACGTGCTAGAGCGTTTTGTTTTAAAAACAGAGGTAAAAATATTTTGAGAGATGTTTGTTAATTGTCAACGAATGGTAGCGGGTGAGAACAGTATTCTACCTGTCAAACGGACTTTTAAGAGCGGCTCCCATGAAGGACGTTATTTCTACCAGCAAGGCAGATCATCCCTCTTTCTCTTTGGCTTACACACATTCAGGTATTTCACTGTTTGTCATTGCTTACTGATGAATCAGGGCAAAAGTGTGAAGAGAATTAATTGGTTAAAGTTGTAATTAATTGGGACTGGGCACCCCGTTGCCAGCTCTTTTTGCAAGTTATTGGATAAGCGGATGTATATGCCACTAGTCCAGGTGTAAAAGTCCATTTGACAAATAGAATAAAGAATAACCACACTAATTCCTCATGAGCTAGTATACATTGACACAAAAAGAGAAATATTTTGAAGGTTTTAAAGGTAGCACATGCAAATTTACTTGGAATGGCTTGAAATACCATGCATAGGAATTTTTTGGTGGACTCTTTGGGATAACTTGGTTTTAAGGATTTGGATGCACGAGCAGCATTCCCGCTCAGTACAAGTGAAGGCTAGCAATAGACTGGGAAGCGACAACCACGAGAGCGATAACGGTCATAATCATGCTCGCGACAAAATAAAATTAACGGAGGCATAAAAATGATACTAAAACTCTCAGGCAAAGTAGATCATCAAGTCTTAATTGACTTTTATTTTTCAGTCATAACATGTGTGAGCATGTGCCAAGTCGATTCAAGTGAATTATTCAGAGGAGGATACCACAATACCATACCATCTTATGAACAGGACAATGCATGTTGATATCAAAATAACATAATATGCACTATTAGCTAGTTGAGACTAACCATAAGAAAACATAAACTACTAAACAGTATTATTCACACATCATTTTTAAGTTTCAACAAGTAATCCATTAACCAAGTAAACATTGAAAACAGAGGATAAATAAATATGTGACGATCCACTTATTAATGTAACTGGTGTTTGATGCTAAGATAAAAAGATAATAAAATACAGCCGCTTCAAGTTTAGTTAAGTTCCTATGTTGCTCAAAAAACAAAGTTTAAAGGTTTGCAAACCGTGGGGTTATTGATGAAGAGGGATGCGGGGACATCCCCAAGCTTATGACTTTGGTAATTCTTCAATATTCCATACTTTGGTGTTCCTTCATTCTCTGTGAAAAAACTTCAACACAAAAACTTTCTCATTCTTTTCTGCGGTTAGACATTAGTACAATAGATAATATTTCCCAAGTGCTACTATTAAACCAAATAATTTTTTTTTTAAGTTACAGAAAGGTTGCTTAAATGGCCAACTTATAAATTAAAGGTAAGAACCATTAAAAATCAAATGAAAACGAAAAGGGGCCACTCTTGCAACAAAAGTCAGAATCTGTCCAGAAAAACAGCAGCTGGAAAACGCAATTTTTAGGTGCACTTAAACATGCCCGAAATTTTAGCCAATTTTTGTACATGCAGAGGATTAGGTGCTACAACATCAGTAATTTTTTCGTGATTTTTAGAGCTTCCAGTAAAATATGAAAAATCGCGCAATAAGCAGTAGATACCGAAAACAGAGAATCACTTTTTACATATGTATCAACTAAGCTAAATGGATAAAACTTGGTACTTTATTTTTGATAAACTAAGAAACCAGAGGCTAAGCAAGACCTAAACATGCTAGTTACAGCAAGGAAAACTCTAAATAAAAATCAAAAGTAAAACCCAAATAAAATCAAAATAAAGAACCAAACAAAGAAGCAAAACAAAAGAAAATATTTTTGTTATTTTGAATTTATAAGTGAAAGTAAAGAAGCAATCGAAACCAAATAAGAAGACTAATAAAACTAAAGAAGGTAAAACCAAGACATATAAAAGCAATTATAATACAAGTTAAGACAATACATATCATGTGGACGGGTAATATAGAGTATGAACGAGACAACCTCATGTTAGTTGATGAATAGGGGGATGACTCGGGCATCCCCAAGCTTAGATGATTGTATCTTCTTGAATATGTTCTTGGGATGCACCTACACATCCCCAAGCTTGAGCTCTTGCGTCTTATTGTTCATCTCATATCACCATATTGATTAGATCTTATAGGCTACATCCACATAAAACTTCACAAAACTCATTAGTAGGGTTAGTACTCATTAAATAAAATCCACCCATGTTCAAGCATTGACAAGTTTTATAATTTTTACTCAACATTAGCCACTGTATATACTAAGGTGTTCATGATTTCGATTGTCCGTCGAAAAACTAATGAAACTAACAACACCAAGTACAATATTGAATAAACAAAGAACTCTGTCAAAACTGAACAGTCCGTAAAGATGGCATTCAACGAGATAGTTAAGTAGCTCAAATCGAAAAAAAATTAAGTAATGAAAGACAGATCATAATCTCAGGTTTATGCACAAAAAATTTCAAGGCAAAATACTATTCTGAGATTTATCACGATTTTTTACAGTGAAGCACAGGAATCTGTCTAAACTTGAACAGTCAGTGAAGATCGAATTTTTTGAGACAGCTACGTAACTCAAATCACAAAAAGTTAGTCTAATGAAAGAAAGATAATAAGCATTACTTTTCACTCAGTAAATTTCAGATCAAGATCACGTTCTGGTGATTTTAAACATTTAATATGGTGGAGCATAGAAAATCTGTTTCTGGACAGCAAAGTAAAACTATCAACTTTCAATTAACTAAAGACTATAATTAGCATTTTATTTTTATGTACAGAGGTATATACACAATATTTACAATATTTACATGTTTTTAATGAAAAGTTTCAATGGAAAATTTTGTTTTGGTTTCATAGGCATGAACACAAGTGTTCAAGGTCGACCCCCATTTAACCATTACTCATCTTTCCAATCACTTTTCTTTTTGAAAACGTTTTTAGATAACAACTACACCTAATTTTTTTTGTAATTCGCATTCCCTATCCATAGTAAGATAAAGAACAACTTGATACTGAAAATAAAAACTACTTAGAGATAAAGCAAACAAGTGCACACAAGAACATTAACCTACGCTATGGCTCCCCGGCAACGGCGCCAGAAAATAGTCTTGATAACCCACAAGTATAGGGGACAGTGGCGGACCTACAGGGTATGCCCGGTATGCCATGGCATACCCTGCAGCCCAGCCCACCTTTATATACGTATTAGCAGAAAAGTGATGCAGGCCCGGCCTGGAGTATCGATCGAGACGGAAAAGAAATAGGGCATCCAACCTAGCGATCAAAACGAGCAGACGAGCGGTTTCCAGCGCCTAGCGTCCTTGGTATTCTCGTTCTCCATCCAATAGATCTGAATAATCTCTCCAGCGTGGCAGCACGTAGAGATCTCGACCACGCCGTCACGAAACCTGGCGCCTGATGGCTGCCCGCCTGCGCCCCTGCCGCTGCAAACCTGCCCCCTGATGGGACGGTGCCGCTACTGTCTACTGAGCTAGGTATTCGCACCGGTGCTCCTTTGGTCCATTTTGTTTTGTTAGGTAGATCGACGGTAGTATTTTGTTTAGTTGTTATTGTAAGATGTAGTCAGAATCTAAACCAGTGTTTGCTTCAAATCCTTGCTTGGATGTTTTCTGGTGGAAAAGCACAAACAAGAACACGAGAGATTAATTGAACAAATTATGAACCATATGCCACCGTCGTCACTGGTTTATACAACTTTCATATTTAATCTTTTAGTTACGTATTGTTCATCGCTTTTATACCGTATTATAATTTAACTTTACAATTGTATATTGAATTGTTAAATAGATTTTATCGAAATGGCTAATGATTTTTTTTCCGTCCGGCATAGCCAGTGGCAAAATCCTAGGTCCGCCACTGATAGGGGATCGCGTGTAGACTTTTCGATAAGTAAGAGTGTCGAACCCAACGAGGAGCTAAAGGTAGGATAAGTAATCTCTCAAGTTCTATCAACCACTGATACAACTCTACGCACACTAAACGTTTGCATTATCTAGAAAATAAAACTACGGTAGCAATACGGGTATGAGAGGTAGTTTTGCAAGATAATAAATACAAGAAAGTAAATGTTAGTGCTGCAGCAATAAAATACACTAAGTAACCATATACTAACAGTACCATGAGTGTGGAAAAGTGGTGGTAATTGTGGTGGCTTTGTCGAAGATTAATTAATGAAGGTACTTGGTTCATTGTCCTCGATGCAGTTTTCTATGTGGGAGAGGCTGAATATACATGCACTCCACTACTTGGGATTACAAGTACTATATGATTGGATTGTTAGAAAGCATCCGCAAATACTAACAATGCATTAAGGTTTCCCCAACCATAGCCTTAAGTTCAAGGTCCTCTTACTCCCATACGTGCAACTAATCGGTTCGCGTTCTCAGGTTTCTGTCACTCCGGCAGAACTTCCCCCGCTTCGTTACAAATACTACCAACCCTAAGGTGTTTGATCCATGCGCGCACAAGTATAATGGACACCAAAGGACAGCACCATATAGACATACAACTCTAATGAACCTTATACATTCAATTAAGCAATCAAAAGACAAATAAACTACGGAAACATGATGTAAATCATAGGATAAATATTATAGCATCAAACACCACTGAATACAAGGAGGAGATGGTGATGGAGATGGCGGTGAAGACGGCGGAGAGGGGCAGCGCGGCGACGCAGGGCGGCGGTGGCGCCGGCGGTGCGGGGAACTCCTTTCCCCGCCGCCGGCAAGCTTGGGGAGCGCCGCCCCTTAGCCTCCCTCCTTCATGGCTTCCTGGGAGCCCTCCCCCATGGAGATGGGATCCATGGGGGAGGCAAAAACGTGGCTTTTGGTGGCTGAAATTCGTGGGTGGAGGAGTCCTCCACGAGTTAGGTTTCCTCCCTTTAAATATCTTCTCGGATTTCCGTCACCCCTTTTAGGGTTACACCAAAACGGGTCTACAGGCCACGTCCGAACTCCGATTGGGCTGATCTCAGGCTTAAAATCTTCGTATGGAAAATTGTGACAACTTTCGTAAGAGCCAGGTCTCCATTTGACGTCATCTTCGAGGGTCAAACTGACAATCTTCGTAAAAAGTTCTCAGACAGATTTCAGGAAAGTCCCAATTTGACTCCAAGAAGGTTTCCTCTTGTATTCTTGATAATTTCTACACATCAAATAGTAAAACAAGAACATTGTGCACTTTTGCAACTATTAGTAGGTTAGTCCAAATAAATAATAAACTTAATATAAAAACAAGTGCTAAAAGCATAGAAATGGCATGAAACAATCAAAAATTATAGATACGTTTTGGACGTATCAGGCCGGTCTTCTTCAGGTCAAGCCGTGGGCGGGGTCCTCGCTTAACCAATGGTGGCTGAGCTGCGAAAAAAGACGGCACGGGAAAGACCGAAGAAAATTCTTCGCCATCTTCATGCTAGTTATCTGGACGATTTGGTGCGAAAGGAACAAAAGGGTGTTCGCTAAAGTGTCTAAACGATGGACATTATAATCGAAAACATCAAGTCCGAAGCACTCCAATGGGCGGTCGTCAGCAAGGGTCGCCTAACCCTTCAGTAGTTGAGGAGCGGAGGCTCACTGGTTGTATTTCTTTTCTTTTCTTTTTTTCCCGCTTGTTTCCTCTCCTCTCTTCCTAGTTCTTGTGTTTTTTCGGTCACTGTACTTAGGTCTTTTATGACCTGAACATCCTCATTCTTAATATATTACATGCAGATCTCATGCATGGTTCAAAAAAATTGTAAATTCAAAATTCAAAAAAATTAGGAAGTATGAAAATGACATATTAAGCAACGTTACTATTCATTGCTCAAATTATCATTTTCATAGCTCCTACACAATTTTGATTTTAAACTTGTAAATCTGTATGTCTATAGAACTCTAACTTCCCAACATAATTCATTTTTTTAATTTTTTAGAACTTTTGAACATGAATTTTGTGTGGTTTTCACCCCTTTCTACTAGAAGTTGATTTTCACCGGATATTTCCCCTATACGCTATAGATTTTTTTTTTTTTTTGCAAAACCTCTAGGATAGATAGTTTCTTGGTGAAAAAATAACTAAAATTTTGCATCGTCTCATCTCCAAAAAGTGGCAGCACTGTATCATCATCCATCAGGGACCATGACACATTCTTTTCTAATTGAGAATTTATTTTTTCGGGGATGCTCCATGAATTTTCTTTTTGAGAAAAGCTCCATGAGAATTTAGCCTGGCTCGAACTGTTGTACGTGCATGCATATGGGCTGCACCGCTGTTCTGTATAAAGAAACGAAGTTGATGAACAATAATAGCCCATGCACGCATGATGCTTCAAGAAGATGATCGATAAATCAACCTAATCCAAACCGAACTTGATGGCGCCACATTTGTATGCCTTGCGTTGCGCCATGATCCAACTGATCCACCATCGAGTATAAATCCGCACCCATCGATCCCATGTTCCAACGACAGATCAGAAACAGTAGACAGATCGGGGTCGAGATGCCGGAGTACTGCGTGACCGGCGGGACGGGGTTCATCGCGTCGCACCTGATCCGGGCGCTGCTCGCCGCCGGCCACACGGTGCGCGCCACCGTGCGTGACCCCTCCGACTCGGCCAAGGTCGGGTTCCTGTGGGACCTAGAGGGCGCCGACGAGCGCCTCCAGCTGGTGCGCGCCGACCTGCTCGTCGAGGGCTCCTTCGACGCGGCCGTGAGCGGCGTCGACGGCGTCTTCCACGCGGCCTCCCCCGTGGTCGTCTCGTACGAGGACGGCAAGGACGCGCAGGAGAAGCTGGTGGATCCCATCGTGAAGGGCGCCAGCAACGTGCTCCGCTCCTGTGCCAGGGCCACCCCACCGCCGCGCCGCGTGGTGTTCACCTCCTCCTGCTCGTGCGTCCGCTACCGTCACCACCACGGTGGCGCGGCGCCGCCGTCGCTGAACGAGTCGCACTGGAGCGACGCCGAGTACTGCCGCACGTACGGTCTCTGGTACGCGTACGCCAAGACGGTGGCGGAGCGGGAGGCATGGCGCCTCGCGAAGCAGCACGGCCTAGACCTGGTGGTGGTGAACCCGTCGTTCGTGGTCGGGCCGGTGCTGGCCCGGGCGGCGCCCACCAGCACTGCGCTGGTGGTGCTGGCGATGCTGAGGGGCGACCTGGACAAGTACCCGAACACCACCATCGGGTTCGTGCACGTGGACGACGTGGTGCTCGCTCACGTCCTCGCCATGGAGGACGGCAAGGCATCGGGAAGGCTCATCTGCTCCGGCGACGTCGCGCACTGGTCCGAGGTGCTCGGGGCGCTCAGGGAGCGGTACCCGCAGTACCCCATCCCCACTGAGTAAGCTCACCGCCGGCGCCCACGTGCTGTTGTTTTCACCCAAGTACATATGCTGACATATATGTACTCATCGATCCCGGCCGGCCGGTGAACTGACTCTGCAGGTGTAGCAGCGGGAAGGGGGATGACCGGGCACACAAGATGGACACAAGCAAGATGGAGGCGCTGGGGTTCCCGCCCTTCCTCTCCATCCAGCAGATGTTCGACGACTGCATCAAGAGCTTCCAGGACAAGGGCCTACTTTCTTGACATCCATCGGTGGGAGCTACTCCGTAATATATATAACTTCTATCATTTCGAAAAATATGTAGAATTGCTGCTTAACTTATCAATTAACGGGCGGTGGTGTGTTCAAACTTGTGAGGAGTTCTCATACAAACTTACATACACAGTTACAGACATGCATACATATTCAGTAGGATCCAGTGTATTGCAAATATGATCACTGTTCATAAAGGTACACAAATCATCGGCCGGAGCATATAAACACCAACTGTTTAGCAAGAGGTCTGACGGTCTGACCTATGTCTACCACGTTTTCTTGTGTGTCACTTTTTTTCTTTCAAAATGGGTGTTCTCGGCCGCATCAAAGTGATGCACACAACATTATTTTATTTTAATCAAACGTTTGAAAAGTAGCTAGCCAGCCTATTACAACTTACGTGTCACAGAAAGTGGAAACAAAAATGAGCCAAATGAAAATCGCAAATCTACACATTTAGCTTTCTAGGATTTAACCATCCTCCTGGGGCACAAGATAGATCGCATGCCGGGTACATCTGGTATCCATAAGCGTCCTCTGATCCACAGTTAGAAGTAAGAACCAAGTGTGAATCCAGTAGATTCTCTTGTTGATAACCTGCAAGTAATGAGCAATATTCGATTTGTTAAACACAGTGTTATTTCGACATGTCCATATTAACCAAAGCATAGCAGACACGCCTATACGTATTCTTGTCTTTGGTTTAGAGTCAATTCCATGTATCCACGAACCAAACATGTTCGCAATGGTAGTGTGTGGCGATATATTAAAAGTAAAATGAATGTGTCTCCAAATATTGCGAGGAAAACGAACATGATATGAATAGATGATGGACATTGTCGTTTTCATGGTAAAACACACATTTAGTACAATCTAATCAACGCCTTTTAACTAGGTTATCTTTAATGAGTAACACCTTCCGATGAAGGAACTATAAAAATATCTTAATCTTAAGCGGTACTTTTAATTTCCACAACTATTTCGAAAGATACCCTGTGCGTCCATTCATCAAATCAACGTATAAAGGCTTGACTGTATATAAATCAGAAGTACATCCGGTGTGCTAGTTCTTGTGTGTCACTGGCCCCTCCAGAAAGACAACGAACGCCTGAAGTAGCATCGTTCAGAGCATACTCCATATGTTTCAGTCAAGCCAGACAGCAACACGATCTGTTGAGAGCAGACAACGTCACATTAGGACATAAATGGTCACAGATCAGCATAGCACTTGCATGGTACAAGGAAGCAAAGCACTGCCTCTGTCTCATAAACTGAAACAACTAACCGTTACGAAATGGTTAGGAGAATTAATTACAAGCTTCCATATGAAAATGTGTGGGTGTGTAACCAGTGGTGGAGCTAGCGATTTCTCGAAGCCGGGGCACACAACAAGCAAAATGTTTCATTTGATTTACAAAGAACCGGACCTAGAAAAAATTCAACACTTCAAGCACTGTCGAGCTGATGTTTTATAGAAAGTTGTTTTTTATAGGTAATAAAATGTACAAAAACTGGATGCAACTAATACTAGCTACAGATCTGTAATACTAATTTTTTAAGAAAAGACACCAAGACTTCAGCATATCAGTCTCCAATGCCCAGCCGAACAAACTGAAGAGGGGATGGATGGATCTATCGATTTTTTTCCCTGGGAGACCGATCGATTGATGCCAACTGCTGATACTAGGCCACGTATGGGCTGCTATGGTCTGTTACTAAGGCCCAAGAAGCTGACCGGTCATTGCCAGGGAATTACCATCATGGCCCAACTACTGAAATAGGTCGTTCTTTTCATCCCGTCGCGAATCCTGGAAGTTTCAGCAAGTTTGGCCGCCATTAGAGCTCGCCGCCGTCGCTGGTGATCAGCCATGACGCGGCACAGAGCCCGGGCACGTGCCCAGGGCGGAGGTATGGTAAATTCGCCACTGTGTGTAACGCCCGCTTAATTTCTCGCATGTTTACGACAAAACTAATTAGTATTTTTTCTGAGAAAACAACAAGAGCAATGCCTTCACTTGTAAGGAGAAATAAAATGGTAGTCCCTCCGATCCAGAAAAAGAGTCGGAGGTTATACTTAGGAGTTGTACTGCCTAAGTTGTTTTGCACGACATATTTTGTGGATCGGAGGGAGTATAATTGATATTGTTGTGGGATATATTCCCAGGACATCAAAATGCTAATAAGTGAAGGGACGAAAAATAAAATTCTCTCAACAAAAAGCAATAACATTATGAGTAAACATGTCAGCATAGAATGCAGCTGATGGAGAATGCTTACTTTATCGAGACACACGTGGACCAGATGAGCTGGTCTTTATGGTTTGATCAGCAGCGGTTGGGAATGAACCCAACCTTCTCCCCACGAACGTCATACACCACCTCTGCCCCCTCCTGTGCCAAGGTACCGATGACCTCGGAGATCCCAGGCGGAAAGGCCCACACCGGCGTGGCGAAAGCGAGACACCCCACGGAGAAGGGGTTGTTGAGGTCCTGGAAGTACATCATTGTTGGGATGCCGAGCACCATGGTCACACCGTTGTCGAAACTGAGCTTGATTGCTGGCGCGCCGAACGACCTTAGGCCAGTGAAGTTGTAGCACGCATCGAGGGAACCCATTGGCGGTGCGACGGGGTAGCGCGCCATCTGTGTATTGAACTGGTCACGAAGAGCCGCATAAGTCTCCGGCTTCAGTAAGGTGAACGTCGTGTGCAACGCGATGAGCGCGTCACCGTCAGGGATGGGGATGTTCGGGCCACCATGGCCTAGGTCTAGTCCGGTGAGCCGGACAAAGTACATGTTGGGATAGGCAGCGACGCTCCGCAGGGCAGCGTAGCTCACGTTGCCTTCCGGGCGTGGTGCACCGATGAAGAGGTAGCCCTGGTGGACCGCCATTTCAGACGGTAGGCAGTAGGAGAAGGCCACTGCATCCGGAGACAAAGGAGCTCGAGACGCGAGTGAGTGACTGTCTCGGCTAAGATCGAGAATGCCAGATGATCTATCACCCGTAGTGACGCCCATCTCTAGGCATGCGACTCTGAAGTTTTCCATGGTGGTTGGCGTCGATTGCGAGAGGGTGAGAGTGTCTGTCATGAAGGCCATGACTCCCTCATCTTTTATTGTGACGGAGCAGCTGGATCCAGCAGTACAATTTTGGAGCGGACAGTCTCGCGACCCACATGGGACTTGGGCGGTGGAGGAGGACTGGGATGGGTCGAAGGTTGGGATGTCGCACGTTGATGCCCCCACACGGCTTGCACTGGAGAAGTGTCGCTCCGCGCGCCCCTGTGTTGAACCCCACGGTGAGGTTCTGCGCCGGAGTACCATAGGTGATGACGACGTGATACTCGGACTCCCATGCGCTCGGGAGAGTACCAAGAGGAGCGCCGGTGACGGGGACCATGAAGAGTGAGCGTAGCCGTGTGTCGTCGCGGTAGTGGACCGACGACCTGTCTCGTTTCCCAGCGGCACCAAGGGAGAGCACGGGCTCATCAGGTGCACTACCGGCAACGTCGAAGGTCTTGCGGTCCCACCGCCATCATCTCATATAAATATAATTATTCGTAAGTCAGTGTGATGGAACAACTAATTAACCATAAACAAACAAATGTTTTCTTGTGTACTTTAGGGATCATGTAATTGCCATAAGTAGTGGCAAAACAAGATGTCATCGTCTGTGACGGATCAAGCGCACCAGATGACGAACGGTGAACGAAATGCCTGCCGCCATGGGTGGTGTAGGTGGAGGAGCTGCCAAGACGAGGAGCAAGCAGAAGAGCAATCAGGATTAGCAGGTGCAAGTGCACCGAGGGAATGGCTAAGTACATGTGTAGGGTTCGACCGCAAGCTCTTGGTCTTCATTGGTAGACTAGTATCGTTATGAAGTGATGGATGGTGACTGAGATGATAGGGCAATATTCTTATCCTCGTTCAGCCCAAAGCTAATTAAATTGTCTTGTGTGTATGGAAATGATGATGATCGATCGTTCGGAATTAACGCCTACAAGAACTTGCGAAGCAACTACTAGATTTGAAACACAGGCCGGAACTTGGCAAATGGCGGCTCTTCTGCATGTTTCGTCAATTAGGAATTATCAACTCCGTTGTGTCGTCGTCATCCCCGTGGTCTCAAACATCAAAAACCCACGATGCATGGATCGATGCCCAGTGGAGAAGTTAGATAATTTTGGAATTTGGCTACCGGGTGTGAACAAATCTCTTCATTCTTCAATTCGTGTTCGAGATTGCTAGCTGCATTGCTGCAATCTTCCTGTTGGTACGATTTTTCTTCTAAGCAAGCTAACGGTGTACCATCTTTTATGGAAAGGGAATAAACCTGACATCTTCATCAATTATAACTATGAAGTAATTATCCAAAGTTTACAGAGTACAAATAACGGATACAAAGTTCAACTAGAGCAATAGAAATCTAAAATGTACTCATATATGCGGCAGCTATATCCTTGCTGAACATATCCCAATCAACCATCCACAAAAGGGTTGCATCCATAATCAAAGAGACTCGGGCCTGCCCCCATTTCGAAAAGAAAAAAAATCAAAGAGACTCACGGCCCTCCATATGGTTAAAGATACGATCACATACAAATCCAATGGTCAGTCTTGATTTTTTGCTTTCATAAAAATAATGTCACTTCGATGATTCCGTCTAGCCCAAACTAAACACAAGCTCCTGTCCTGATATGAGCATTGAGTTGTTTTGCTGATCCCGTTCAACCAATTGGTTAGTATATTCGTTTTGTTAGATCGAGGGAGTAAGCTAAAAGTCACCTGAACTATTCGCTCCACAAGAGAGCAAAAGCACATGATATAGAGAAGTGTTGAATGTTTTCGAAGCGAAATATCTTATTTCCATTCCAATGATTAACGCCAGAACTTGCAGAGGAACTGCCAAAAGAAACATGGGCACTTGGCAAATAGCAGCTCTCCTGTTTTTCCCTCAAGAAAAGAATTATCAACTTCATCGTTCATGGTGATCTATAAGGGTCAATCGTTCGCATCTTCATCCCCATGGCGTCAACCGTGGAGAACCGACGATGGATCACTGATGGAGAAGGCCAGTTTTTTTTAGACATTAGACATAGCTTTACTCTATTGATTCATAAGGATCACCTGAGGTAGGCGATCGAGCAGCAAATACCCAAGGTAGGATACCTAAGGTGGTTTGGATGTTTGCAAGAAGAAATGATTAACTCAGTTCGCCAAGCATCTCTTCAAGTTTTCAAGTCAAATTTAATTTGTACAAGGAACAAAAAAATAGATGATTCTTTACAACTTGAATTATTGTGTTTTATATAACAAAATTAAATTTATGAATTCAGGTTATAACCGTAAGATTTTCCAGTATTCAGTTCATCATTGTGTCCCTCTAAGAAGGTTTACGCTACCGTTTGTCAAGATTATATGGTTTTTTTTTTCAAAAAATAAATTTCAATTTCAGGGTAAAAAACAAAGTTAAAATACTATTAATCCAAGTTAGCTAGTTACAAATAGATCGATACGACCAATAAAATAATTGCGAATTACATGTCCGATCCTGATACTTGCTGTTCCAGCATAGCTTTTGAAGAATTTCAGGAAGGACCGCCACCAACCATAATCCAATTTTGAAACTTCTAGAATCCAGCCTAAATATGTCAATTTTTTACAATTGCATAACCATTTAAAAACACACACTACTGTTCACAACAACAATAGTCCTTGCTGAAACAGATGACGTATGAACAAAAATTCGACACAACACTTCAACAACAAGCTAGAATTGTAGGGTAGTATGACGACGAAATAGATTAGTGCTATATGTATATGTGCTACTGTTCTTGTGGAATATGTACCTGTGACATCAAAATTTTGAGCCTCCTATTTGTCAAAACTGATTTCTCCTGTACTAAAGTGTCAAACTAACTGATGTACATGTACTTTGTCCTGGACTAAAGAAGAGGCATTTGGCCGAGGACTGGAAGATCGGGTAGAGTACAATTGTTGACGGCTCTTAAGATGATCAACAACGTGTCTCCTAAGAGCATTTGGATTGACACCTGCCTTGTGAGCAGCAACAACTCCAATAGCTTCCCAGTAGTTCTGAACATTCAGCTGTGGAAAAAAAGAACGACGCCGCTTAGGATTACTTACATATAGGAGCGAAGTGTAGCAGAAATAGGACTTGTAGAACGATTATCAAGACATATTACATACCGCTTCTATACTGAATTTATCTGGGGTATCATCAAGCACCGTCTCATTTTCCTGAACAGTAATGATCAAGGGCTGCAAAATGACAAATAATTATTAGTACCTAATTATGCAAGATAAAAATGACGAATGAACGACTACAATTGGTTCTGTGATTAGCTACACATTATGTTGCCATGCCCAAGATCTGTGTACATACTATATTCAGTTGTAATTCAAATGGAAAAATACATAATCAGTAATATGCACAGAAGAAGTCCACCTTGTTCTTTCTTGCAGTACGAGCAAAAGCAAGAGTACCATCACCTCCACAGGCATCTTTTGGAATAATCACGCTATCAACATCGCTACCCACTATGCAGCCATTGTCCAAGGTCCCCTGCCTCCTCGTCACATACTGAGGAGCACTGCTTAACCCGGCGAGCACACAAGGTAGAAAGGTATAACCAATCTGTTATAAAACGTCAACAAGAGTCAACGAAGAAACAAATGATGAGAATAATCAGCACTATGTACTGCTTAGTTTGGTATGCCACTGCTGTTCATCACTAAGAATATTACCTATAAATATTTTACTCAATTTTGCACAAGAAATTTGGCCTAGGGCATAGATACCTCTTCTGCAGCAGATCTTGGGGACACTGATGGGCTAAGTGGTGGGGGTAACACCGCTGGAGCATGAGCAGCAGGGATTTTGAATTCTTTCACAATTAGGTGACTGATGATTGCTTCAACTCCTGCAAGCAGATCAACTCCCTGCATACATTGATATCGTAATACAGCAGTCGATAACATACCAGCTGAGAAAGCGAGACAGGCATATTTTAAACTGTTGCTAGGAAATATATCCATGAAAGACAGCAAGTATTTCCCTGACAACTGTATAGCCTCAGCATATTACAGCGAAATAAGAGGGCAAATGATTTCACATGTACGGAGAAGATAGGTAAAATCCTATTACTGCCATACATTTCAGAGAAATAAGAGGGCAGCAAACAAATACCTTTCCTTCGCGATAAACGTCTAAATCATCAGGATCGTCATCCGGAAAGCGCGCAACAACCGCCACAGCGTTCACTCCCGAATGTTTCACCAGCGCGTCAACCGCTCTCAACAGAGAATCGGAATTCCCGACACTCCCCATCGACTTGCCACATTTCGGATCGAACCACGTATTGATCTACGCCATACATGGACAGTCCATAAAGTAACATTGAATATTAGTAGACTAGCAAAAGAAACTAAATTGTCTTCTGAAATACTAGTCCATGGAATAAAATGCACACCTCCAAAGGAGCATCCGTGACAACGTACTCAACCACGGGGAGGCCGAGGGAAGCCCTCGCGGCATCGGCGACCTGCAGGTGGCGGAGCCGGAGCTCCTCCTCGATTCCGGCGTCCAACACCAGGCCTACCTAGGTTAATTTTAGTCCCAATGCGTCAATTAAAACATACTAGCTGACAGTTGCATCAATGTGGTTTGTGTGGGTGTGTGAGATGAGCGAGCAATCGTCATCACTGACCTTGTTCTGGTGGACTGGTTGGAGAGCCCAGGCGCCTTCCGCGAACCTGTCGAGTGCGTATCCCTCCACGTAAAGCGTATTGGGCATCGGCCAGTACAGCATCGCGGCGTTGAGGACCTAGCGTCGTCGGGGATGGAAGGCTTCAGCTTTTGAGCAATCGGAAAGGTTCAGAAGGAGCAAGCAAATGGCGATAGCTGGAGGGCGAGACTCACATTGGGGTGGGATATGACGCAGTCTGCGACGGCGGCGAGCGCGCGCGCCACGGGTAGGGCGTCGCCGGCGAAGCCCCCGACGGCGGCGCCGACGCCCGTGGGGACCACCAGGACGGACGTGTAGGGCCTCCTGAAGCACGCGGAACGGGCGTCGGCGGAGGGGGAGACGGAATGCGCCCGGGCGCGGCGGCGCGGCGGCGGGAGGCGGGCCGGGAGGAACGGCGGCCGCGCGAGGTGGAGCGCCATTGTCTGTTTGTTCACTGGCGAGCAAAGAGAACGGGCGGAAGCGCGGGGAGGATAAGGTTGGACTACGACAGCCCGGCGCACGAGTTTGCTGGCCCATTCAGCCCTACAAATGGGCCAGACATGCCGACCCGTCTTCCTTGTCAATTTCCAACGGGTCACGACGACGACGCGCCATGAACAGCTCACCGAACCCTCAAAAAAAAAATGAACAGCTCACCGAGAGCAGCGCATGCTGCTGCCTCTGTTTCTACTGGCAATTCCGTGGCCTTGGGCAGAACGGAGGAATTGAGGAACGCACGAACAAGAAGGGGGATGCCTGATTCCATGCACAAGACGAAGAATATTCCCTAGATCAATCGCCCACGCACCAGTGCACGACGGATAACTAACTATACGAGGAAAATCAGTGGCGCGAACCCTATATATGCCTACACGGCAGCAATCCAATGTATCTCAATTCACCTTGGAGTAACACTAATACAAGTGCCATGGCTTCAGCTGTGTACTCATGTCTTCTTCTGCTTCTCGTCCTTCTCGCTCCTCGTCCAGGCAGCGCCTCTCCCCGGTCGCTCGTTTTGGTCTCCCGCTCCTCCACCACACCTTCTGGTGAAGCATCTGCTACTCCAGCTCTATGATATGATCTCATGTATATATGCATATATGTTTCTTTAATTAACAGAGTTTTTCAGGTGATGGAGGCGGAATCGAGAGACCGCTGCGTGGAGTGAATCCTTCAATTCCTACGGGTGAACCACCTTGCAATAGTCCCTCCAAAGCATATACGCATAGTTATCGCATATAACCGCAAAAGAAAAATAAGCTACTGTATTACTTAGTGCACTGCAAGATTTAAAAAACAATGAAACATTATATTGCCTATGCACACAAAACGAGTAAGTGCAACTGTCGTTTGAAGTTCATTTGAGTTGACTAACATGTCTATATTTTGTAGGAGATGGCGATGGGATAGAAAAGCCGGAACTGAACCCTCCTGGTAATTAAATTACCCTGAGCTGATACATATGAAATCATTTTTGCTATGTTTATATGTTTCCCTGAGTATTTGCTGATTAACTCACATTATGTAGCGGGTGCAGGCGGAATAGGAAGGCCACTACGCGGAGTGAATCCTTCCATTCCAATGGGTGAGCTACCTTGCATTGATCACTCTAACGGAAGCATCCCCCATAGTATGTTGACCACCTTCATGCTTATGGCATATGCCGGCAAAACAAACATATGCTACTATATCACACAGTGGAAGATAGAAAGTGACCTATTATATTTCTTATGCAAAGAGAGCGAGTAGGTGTACCGGTGGTCCGTAATTCATTTTGTTGAATAACATGTCTATATTTTGTAGGAGATGGGGTGGGATAGAAAAGCCGGGAGCGAACCGTCCTGGTAAATTACCTTGGGCTGATGCATATGAAATCATTTTACTATGTTTAAATGTTTCCCTCAACGTTCACCGATTAACTCGGTATTATGTAGGGGAGGGAGGCGGAATAGAACGGCTACTGCATGGAGCGAATTCATCCATTCCTACGGGTGAACTCCCTTGCATTGATCGCATCCCCATAGTGTCTTGACCACGTTCATACTTTTCGCATATGGATGGTGAAAGAAAAATAAGATACTATATTACATAGTGCAAGATATAAATTGAACTATTATATTTCTTACGCATAGAGAGTGAGTAAGTGTAACGGTGTTTTGAAGTTCATTTGTGTTGATTAACATGTCTATATTTTGTAGGTGATGGCGGTGGGATTGAAAAGCCGGGAGTGAACCCTCCTGGTAAATTACCTTGCGTTAAGTCATATGAAATCATTTTACTATGTGTATATGTCTCCATCACCATTCACCGATTAACTCGGTATTATGTATGGGATGGAGGCCGAATAGAAAGGGCAGTACGTAGAGTGGATCCTTCCAATCCTACGGGTGAACTACCATGCATTTATCGCATCTCACGTAGTGTCTTGACCATGTTCATACTTATTGCATATGCTGGCAAAAAGAAAATTAAGATACTGTATTACACAGTGCAAGATATAAATTGAATATATTACGTCCTTACGTGTCAAACCACATACACAGTATTGCGTATCATCATACATATGAAATGATTGAGTTCACCTTGTTACAGGAGGCAATGGAGATGGTGTGTGATGTTCGCGCGAAGAAGACTGGTTTCGTCTACAACCACTGCCGATCAAACCCCACAAGAACTAGCTCGTCAAACATATCTACCTATGCATAGCTGTTTACTTAACACTGTGCATATAGTTTTATTTCCTTCAAAGATGCATGTAATGTAATAAGAGTACCTGGAAAGGAGTAGCTGGTGTGAAAGTGTAATTTTGAGTTATATCTGCGCTAATGTTTGTGCTACTTCTTACTTACTAGTGAACGTGCATGTGCTAACGCACGTTTAAAAAAATAAAAAGGGTAATTTAGAAGTAGGAAATAATAAATTTGTAATGCGCGTGTCGACTAATACAAATTCAAAAATTTATCTGGTTTTAATAAATATTGATGTACACAAATAATACTTAAAACAAAAAAATCAATTATTCGCATAGTGTTTTCATCTATAATGGTTGATTGTCAATTGTACCTAGTACTATTTTTACATTGTTTAAAAACATCATTGTTGTGTTCATAACATTCCTGTGTAACAAATGACATTATCATAATTCATTATTCATAGTAAGTCAATTGTATATTCATTATTCATAGTAAGTCAATTGTATGGATACCCTCGATCAAACAACTAAACGGAGAAAGGCTTCATAAGATCATCCAAACTCTCATGGGATTCAAAAGATCGCATATCAAATCATGCTTTTGATTAACTCTGATGCACACACTTGTGAGTCCATCTTGGGGCCTTGTCCATGGGCGAAGTTCCTCGCGCAGCCCTTGGTACAGAAAGCAAGTAGGATCAAACCAAATGTTATCCATTGTCAAGCCATCTTTGATTCTACCAAATCAAATGGCATATTTCTGCGGAATGGACATAGAGAAATTACCACTTTGTCTTCAAACTCAAAAAGTCTGTGTCGACGACCTACATATATAATAGAACACGCTATATGAGGAAAAAAATGAACTGGTAAGCTTGTTTCTTCGGAGGATAGTAGGAAATAAAATTTAAATCTCTTCTAAATTAGTAATCACAAGTAGCTATGAGCTGACACAAATGGCAAAAAACTCAGCAGTGGACACGGCATATGCCTACACCTAATTACCATCTCTTAATACATAGAGCAGCTAATTACCATCAGATTACCTAATTGTGAAATCTTTAAGAAAGCAATACAACCATTTACATACAAATATAGCACATCTCTCTCAACACAATAGGCAGGATAATAGTTCTGAATTCTCCTTCTTTTTCTTAACATTAGCACATTACCAAGTTAGCAATTACCATGCTCAATAGTAATTAACTTTCATGTGTTTGTGATTGTTCCCTGTTTCAATAGAGGAGGTTACTGTCAAGATATAATCCTGTGCAAGGCTTGTAATAGATTGGTATGCAACGTGAAAAGCAAACTAAAATTGCACCTAACATGAATGAACAGAATAAGAGAAAGAAAAATCCAATAGCGACAGAACAATCGGGAACAATGGGAGTAGCTAGCTAGCACCGCGTGCGCACGTCGCCGCTGCTTGTCATGGGGAAATACAGAGCAATGCTTCTAGAAAGTTCAGACCTATGCCCAGCATAAGTTCAGGTAAAATAAAATACAAGAAACACTCGCAAACTTCAACAAGAACAAGACCAGCGTTGCAGAACAGCGGGAGTGCGGATGATACGGACCGGGCGGAGGGACAGCTGATCGCGCGGCAGACGACGACGCGGACTGCGTACCGGACTCCGGCGAGCGGGAGCCTGGATGGCGCACGAGGACACTGACTCCTGGCAAGACCGGCGGCGCGCAGGAGGTTCACCGACCGGCCGCCAAGGTCCTAGACGGAGCACGATCTGGCCGACAACAGAGAAGACAGAGCACGCCTGGGTCAAGGGAGAGGCGTCAGCCTCTGTTTATGGCGCCACAGATGGCGAAGGGCGCTGCCTCGGCGTACGCTGCGCCGTTCGCTGCTCGCTTGAGGAGCAGGCCGGAAGAGGACCGTCACGGTGGGGAAAGGGGCGCCGTGAGGATTGAAGGCCTTTGCGGACAAGGAGCAGCGAGATTTGGTGATGGAAGAGGATTCTTAGACGGGATGGGGTCGATCCGGAGGCGCTGTGACGCGGGACGGCGAGGGAGAATGCGGGCAGCGGTGCTGGAGCGCAGGGCGACAGAGAAGATGCAGGCGGCTACAGCGAGGCGACCCGGGACGCATTTTCTTTTCTTTTACGGTGGCAATCTTTTGTAATTAACAGCAAAACGAAAAGGTAGTGGCAATTTGGTCGTATTATGTGATTTGGTGGGAGGGCAAAACGGTCCAAAACGGACAATGTTGAGTTGTCAAACATTGGGACGATCTGAGCTGTTTGATCGGATATTGAAGGGCTCAGATTTAAAGTATCTCAACAAGACAAGTTTGCTCTTTTAATAGTAGTATAGATATGAATATATTGTGTAGATTAACGCCACCTAAGTTTCGAACTGTGAATTCTAGATTTTTGATATGAAAGTTGTCAAATTATAGCAAAATATCAGTGCTATTTTTAGTTAATGGACTATATGTAAGGAAAGGATCGCGCCAAAATTGGCTGAACATTGCTCTAAGCTCATAGAAATGTTGTACTGTAAAATTGGCTGAACATTGATCTAAGTTCGTTTACTGTATAACAACGAAACCCTTCGATGATCCATGGGTTAGGTTACATCCAGAAGGCGGTATCAAAACTGAGGTCATCGCCGGGCACCTCGTAGTACCGATCAGGGCGGTGGTCTGTGGTGGTGAGCTCCCCGTCCTCGCCATACTTGACACGGAACATGGAGAGGCGAAGCACGTCCGTCGTCAGCTCCACGAGGCAGTACTCGCCGCGGTCGGCCATGTACACGAGCCGGTGGCTGCCCCAGTCCGGCGTGTCCTCCCGGAGCAGCTTCTCCTTGCTGACCTTCCACTCCGGTGGCTGGCGGCTCGCGTTGGCGGCAGACGTGACACGGCACGCGCACAGGTGGCCGTCAGTGATTTCCCACTTTAGGTCCTCCAATGTTTGGTACTCGGGATTGAGTCGCCGGTGGAAACCGACCCACGCGTCCAGGTGGGCGTCGTAGTGTCCGCGGCCTATGAACGGAAGCACCCAGTTGCCGCGGCGCTTCCACTTGCCGCTCGCCGTGCCGTAGGTGAAGGTCCCCTGGTCCACCCTCCAGCCGCCCGCGGACACAAAGATGGTGCGCCCCCGGGGGTGGACGGCGTACGAGCTGATGCTCAGGGCGTCGAACGGGAGCTCCTGAGGCCTGTCGTTCCAGCTCCATGAGAAGCGCGGGGAGTTGGGCAAGGGCCGCCATTTCCACAGCTTGTCCTCGTCGGCGGCGTCGGCCCGCAGGCAGTGCAAGCCTCCTGGGAAGGACACCCTGTACGAGGACCACATGTTTTCATCCGAATGCGATTCGAACGCGTACAGCGTGTCCCCGGCGGCCACAACCCGATCGGGGCTGTCGCTGTAATTGCATAGCGCTGACGGAACAAGATCCGACGTGGCGAGCTCCGCCGACTGTGTGTCGTAGATGGCGGTGACGCCTCTACGAACTCCGTGGTCCGGTGGGGGGTAGATGCCAGTGCCGACGATGTTGCTGCCCAGGGCGGCGAACTGCGTCCATCTTCCTGTCCCTAAGCTTACGGCGGGAGGATCAGGCAGGGTCCCCTTGTCGACGTCGAGGTCGTCGTCGTCCATGTCCAGCTTGTGGATGTCGAAACCGAGGGGCTTCAGGAGCACCACGTACAGATGCCGCTTTGACGGAGCGGATCCCGATCGGAAGGATTTGGATGGGACGTGCAGGGGATAAAATCGAGGTTTCAGTAGTGATGCTGTTTGCTGCCACGACCATGACGACGACGCCGCCGGAGAAGGGGAGGAGGCACCGGGAAAGTGGTTGTGGAGAAGTCGACTTAGACGAGGAGGAGCCGGCCCTTGAGAGGACGAAAATAGATGGATTGCTGGCCGCCGCAGACACGCCGCCGCCCTCATGGCCGACAGATATCAAGATTTGTTGAAGGATGAGATGCCGGCCGCCGTCACAGCAACCGGGAAGGAAAGACGACGCCTGACGATTTGGGTCCATATATAGCCCGATCGCGCATGGCCTGTGCGTTTACGAGACGATCGAGACAGGATGCGTATCCACGAACGACCATGTTGTTTACGTCGTGTCGTCTACCAAGCCGAAGCAGCAGGGCATCATCATCATTCATCAGTTTCCTTAGCAATTTCTTATTTTATTCCTTGCTAAAGTAACATGCATGCTGGTGCTTGCATGGACCGAATCTCATGTAGGAGTATATTTTTTCTATGCTAATACCATGTGAATATCTAACTGCTATCTACAAAAGCAGCTGGATCAATGGATGTAATAGCTACTAATGCCTCCACTTCATTTTGGTAATTCTCATCAAAACAAATATGCCTTATAATATATCAATCATCGATAACTTCCTAAATAAAAAATAAAATTAATAGTATGTATCTACACACACTACCGGAAAATAATTCTTTGCCGTGAGGTTGGCTCTTTGCCGTGTGTCTACTTTTTGCGGAACACGGCAAAGACTAGGAAAACACACGGCAAAGAAAACAGTACGGCAAAAATAGGCTTTGCCGTGTATCATTAGAAAAACGCACGGCAAAGTTCCAAAGCACGGTAAAGACTAAGCAAAACGCACGGCAAAGAAGCATGCACGGCAAAGACTAAGGAAAGCACACGGCAAAGAACTATGCACGGCCAACATATTTGCTTTGCCGTGTGTATATATGACAAACACACGGCAAAGACCAACATATTTGCTTTGCCGTGTGTATATATGACAAACACACGGCAAAGAATCCTTTGCCGTGTGCATTGGAAAAGTACACGGCAAAGATCTTTGCCGTGTGTTTGCACACGGCAAAGAGTTCTTTTTTAACTTTATTTTATCTACTTAACAATGGTATGACTATTCCCGTGGCAAAGTGTGTGATAAATTGTCCATATTTTGTGATAATGTGCCCATATTTGACACATAGGTGTGTCTTGGTATGGCAAACAATGTTGTAGAACTGAGTTTGTTCAAATTATTTTTATAAATATCATTTTTTTATTTTTTAAGTGCTAAAATGACTTTTTTTGTGAAGCAAGTACAAAAAATATGGTGCAAAATGGCACCCATCTAAATTTCACACAAAGTAGACCATATTCTATGGACAATCCAGAAATATTAGGAATTTTCTCGCTTTCTACCTAATTTCGCCTATTTAAATGACTTTATGTCGATTTTCCGAAAGTAATTCAAATTTGAACTACAAGTGTGTGATAGTTTGCTCTGAATTTTTTTCAAAAATCATTTTAGGATATACAATTAGTGGTTATATCATAGAACTGTCGATAGTTTTGAAAAATTCGACCCCTTTCATTGAATAGACACGGCGACCATTTTGACCGTTTTTTCAAAAAAATCAAATAAAGTGATAAATTGGTCAAAAAATGAAATCCTTCGGCATGGAGCCCTTCTAGGTGTAGTAGTTGATATAAAAAATAATAAACTCGATTTTTGACGAAATTTCCAAAAAACGCTTTCACAAAAAGGTCTATCGTCTACAAACATGTTTAAGTTTCGAGACAAATAACCAAGATTTGACCATTCCTGTGGCATAGTTTGTGATAATGTGCCCATATTTGACACATAGGTGTGTCTTGGTATGGCAAACAATGTTGTAGAACTGAGTTTGTTCAAATTATTTTTATAAATACATTTTTTATTTTTTAAGTGCTAAAATGACTTTTTTTGTGAAGCAAGTACAAAAAATATGGTGCAAAATGGCACCCATCTAAATTACACACAAAGTAGACCATATTCTATGGACAAATCAGAAATATTAGGAATTTTCTCGCTTTCTACCTAATTTCGCCTATTTAAATGACTTTATGCCGATTTTTCGAAAGTAATTCAAATTTGAACTACAAGTGTGTGACAGTTTGCTCTGAATTTTTTTCAAAAATCATTTTAAGATATACAATTAGTGGTTATATCATAGTACTGTCGATAGTTTTGAAAAATTCGACCCCTTTCATTGAATAGACACGGCGACCATTTTGACCGTTTTTTCAAAAAAATCAAATAAAGTGATAAATTGGTCAAAAAATGAAATCCTTCGGCATGGAGCCCTTTTAGGTGCAGTAGTTGATATAAAAAATAATAAACTCGATTTTTGACGAAATTTCCAAAAAATGATTTCACAAAAAGGTCTATCGTCTACAAACATGTTTAAGTTTCGAGACAAATAACCAAGATATGATCATTCCTGTGGCATAGTTTGTGATAATGTGCCCATATTTGACACATAGATGTGTCTTGGTATGGCAAACAATGTTGCAGAACTGAGTTTTTTAAATTAGTTTTATAAATATCATTTTTTATTTTTTTAGTGTAAAAAATGACATTTTTTGTGAAGCAAGTACACAAAATATGGTGCAAAATGGCACTCATCCAAGTTCCACATAGAGTAGACCATATTTGATGGATAATTCAGAAATATTTGGAATTTTCTTGGTTTCTACCTAATTTCGCCTATTTAAATGACTTTATTTCGATTTTCCGAATTAATTCAAATTTGAACTACAAGTGTGTAATAGTTTACTTTGAATTTTTTTCAAAAATCATTTTAAGATACACAAATGGTGGTTTTATCACAGAACTTTGATAGTTTTGAAAAATTCGAGCCCTTTCAATAAATAGACACGGCGGCCATTTTGACCCTTTTTTCGAAAAAAATAAACGAAAGTGAAAAAAATACTCAAAACAAAGTAATCATTCTCTGTACACAAGAATTTAGTATAGGTTAAGGTACATACGAATTATTCTCTGTAATAGTCACTGCTAAATAACCAAAGAAATAGAAAAGAAAAACAAAAGACCAAAAAATTCTTTGCCGTGTGTCTGCACACGGCAAAGAAACGACGTGTTCTGATTGGTCAGGAGGATTTCACGTGGATTACGCCTCAGAGCCGTTGGATCATTGATCTGCATGATCCAATGGCTGCTAACATCTCTCAGGAAGCACACGATCCATGTAACTGCGTTTTGATTGGTCAAGATTTGGAGGCTGGCTGAAGGTTGCGCATGCGCACGTGACTACGTCAGCATCGCTAGCTAGCTAGCTATTTCCTCGGTGCAGCACCCTGCCGTTCCGGCTGTTCTGCCGAGCTATTGCGCGCCACACCGGCCGCGCCCGAGCTAGAGGACGACCTCGGACCGCCGCGCCCTCGTCGCCGTCTTCCTCGTCGACCGCGTGCCGCCGTCGTGCCCGACCGTCCCGACCGCGTCGCTGGCTTCGTCCCCGTCCAGCGCGCCCCCACTCGCTCCTCGCCCCCGCCTCCGCCCTTCGCCACGTCGTGCTCATCGAGGAGTTCGACGGCGCCCTGTACAACCGCGTCTTCTTGGCGGCCAAGGCGTACGTCTCCAAGCTCCTCGCCGCGGCGCCGTCCGTGCCGCTGAGGAAGGCCAGCCTACCACGCGGGGCCGGCGCGGAGCACATCCTGCTCGCCATGCGCCCCGGCACGGCCGTCGTCGACGTGTTCGACGGCGCGAAGCTCACGTGGCGCCTGAGCAGGAAGCACGGCGGCGGACGGCGGGCCGCGGAGGACGCGCGCGAGGTGTTCAAGCTCAGCTTCGACGCGCAGCACAAGGACATGGTGCTCGGCTCCTACCTGCCGGCCGTCGAGGCCATGTCCCATGTACACTGGCGACCCTGCTTGGCGCCGCCGCCTGCGCCGTCCTCTCTCCTTTGACACGCTCCAAGCTCCGGACGACGAGCACGGCACCTTCAGCCGCCGTCGACCCTGCCATCGGCGAGCACCCTCTTGCGGTGTGGGCGGCCACGCCGTCCAGGGCGAGGGCGGACGCTGACAAGGCGTGCACCTCGAGAGACGCCGGACCGCCGCGATCTGCAAGGAGCACGGTGACCTGCGCGACTCGCCGGCGACCTGCGCGCGAACTCGACGCCTCCACCGGTGTCCCCGCTTGCCCGCCGCTCTCCACGAACTCGCCACCCCTAGGCATGCTCCGCCTCGCCGCGGCTGCGCCCAGCCCCGCGAGCACACAGCACCGTCGGTGTTTTTTTTTAATCCTATTTTACCTGTTTGCCGGGTGGAGAAAAAGCACACGGCAAAGTACCGGTGAAAAACACACGGCAAAGAGTCGGGTTGGTCGTTGCCCAACTCTCGCAAATCTTCGGTACACGGCAAACCGCTGGCGCACGGCAAAAAGTCTTTGCCGTGATGTTTGCGGAAAGCGCACGGCAAACACTCTTTACCGACGCGTATTAGGCCGTGTGGAGTTTGCCGTGCAGTTCGGCACGGCAAAGCCTTTGCCGTGTTCCGCAAAGCCTTTGCCGTGTAGTTTTGCCCACACGGCAAATTCCAACTTTCCGGTAGTGACATATATAATACAGATTTTTGATGAAATTCTATTTTTTCTGGTACTTAAGTTGATTGTACTCAATTTATTCGTGACTTTGCGGTGTGTAGTTGCGCTTCTACTTACACCGCGAGGAGAGAGGGGGAGGAAGGGAAGAAGACGATAACGCCTCTTTTTTTGTAGACTTTAGGAAGCAAAACACGCATTACGGGAGGAAGAAAAATCCTTGCACAGGAGGTGTGATCACATACTTGTCATTGTCAGAAATCACATTTTTTAGATAAAGAGTGCTTATTAATAACGAGACGATACAACATGCACCCAGCCTCTGCAACAACGTAATAACCGAAGCCATTACGGATGCACACAGCCAAAAGACAATAAGAAGAAGAAATAAAAAGAAAAGTCCCGCTAAAGAGTTACAGTCCTTGCAGCAGCCGCACAACCACCACCAAAACAACACCTGATGTCCAATTCTTCAAAAGCAACGCCTTCAAGAAGAACAGTGCCAGGCACAACCAATTAAGGCCAGACCTTGGGTTTTCACCCTGAAGATAGTCCTCGCTCTCAGAACAGTGTCTTTAACAAGACCACTGTCAGGCACAACCAATTAAGGCCAGACCTTGGATTTTCACCCTGAAAGGTAGGACGTTGGGCTTCACGTATGTTGTCGCCCCCACTTACATGCCGCTGCTCCAAATCATGAAACACCAAGCCAATTCCTCAACAGCACAGAGAATCAAACCACCATTGCCAGTACTCAGATCTCGCCTTCCATGTCATTCTCCGCCAGCACCATGGAACGAGAAAGCGTGCTCCATGATATTAACAGCCAGCAGAGCTTCGAAGCGCTCCCTCTAAAACCAAACGGTCAGAGAAAAAACACGGGTGCGCACGATCGAATACCATCCGATCCAGCAATCTCCAGGCATGAATCGCCCAGTGGAGTTCGCCGGCGGAGCCTTCCGAAACACGACCGTCCAGCAAGTTCGATGGTGACCAACATCCGGCAGATCTTCCTCTTGGCGCGAATAAGAATCAAGGACCACCGCCATTATTCGCGAGACCGACGGGCCCCCACACCGCCGGTCGCCTCCATGACGGATTGGCTGGAGAAGAAGGAAGTCCAAGCACAGGGCAGCAAGTACCGGTATTCCAAAGAACCACCAAACCCGCCGCCCCGGCCGTGGCCGAATCTTCTGGCCCGATTGGATCTAGCCCAGATCTTGCCCGATTCAGCTCGCCGCCATGCGCCTAGACGCGATGAGGGCGCCCGCCATCTCCTTCCCGCCGCACCGCCGGAGGGCCTCAGGCCCCGGCCGGAACAGCCGCGCCGCCCCTGCGCATCCACCGGCGTTCCCCCACTCCCAAGAACCACCAGCATCCGCACCTCGCCATCCCAGCCGCCGTCGTCGACGCAGAGGGAGCCGCTACCACCGCCGGGGGAGGGCAGCGGCAGCGGCCAGGCGGCGGAAGATGGGATCGGCCGCGCTGGTTTTGGAGAGGGGCGCCGCCAGAGTCGCCCGGGAGGGAGCGACCCGAGCGGTAGGTTTTTTTTTCAGTCAGAAATCACATGTGGAAATCACATGTGACTACAAAGTACTCTCTCCGTCCCAAAATATAAGGCATCCTAAAATTTCGCTGGTCAATGACGTACAACTTTGGTCATGATTTGTTTTTATAATACTAGTAATGTTGCACGTGCAATGCACGTATTGCCTAATGCACACAATTTTAATGTCAACCAAATATTAATGCGTATAAATAAGTTGTAAGCCAAATAATCATGTATCTGCAAAAGAAAATTCTGGAAGGCATGATTATCAAGTGTGTTCCCAAACTATATTGTAAACCTTGATTGAAAACAGTATTCCCTTTATTGTAACTTCAAATTTAACATATTTGCAACTTCATATCTGAAGTTTGAATCCACTTAAGTTGTATGCTACGGAAGGGCTGAATAAGATATTCATATATCCAAAAACTTACTTGCTAATACCCTGGTGAGTACTTCAGGCAACCAAACTGACTATATTACATCATCAGCCCGGTCAGTTGATACAACTGAACCAGCTGCAACTAAAAGTTGGCATTGCGAGAGGAACTTGTCCTTCTCTCATGTGGCGATGCCTCAACCCTGGCCCGAGCCACATCTCTGTCGTCGTTCTGTCACTGCTTGAAATCGCCACAAAACTGCTCCTTGAGTTCATGTGTCACTCATTGCATGCACTTTGTCAAGCTCCTCTGGACTTGATGACGCTTTTTATGTATTGGAGAAACTTCTAAGTACTTCACATGGGGAGAACAAAGATTCAGTTTGGACAGTCTCCATTACCATAGCACTACATCCACCAAATTAACAAACAATACATTGGCAACTCACATTCTTAGCAAACTCAAAAGGAAATTAATGGATTCAGCTAACTTTGAGGTGGTCTTTCCTAAAAATAAAATGAAATCGAGTTATACACAATTTATAAAATTAAAATAACTCGGAGTGAGATGCGACAAAATTCTTGAAATTTTCAGAATAGTTGTACTATGAATAACAATACAAAATAGAACTAAACATCTGAATAATATTACTTGGATGGATAAACAGATATTTACTTCAAATTGAATTAGCTTGTCGAGGCTACCCCAACATACAAATCTGGCATGGCTTCAGCAGCTAGAAAGGACATCCCAAGAAAGGAAAATTGAGCAGTTGCGTGCCACTTACTGGGTAGTGATGGAAGAGCCGAAGAGATAACTCTGAGACGCACATCTGCACAATCTCCTTGTGTCATTTGCTATCTCCACTTCTCATCAACCAAAAGAATGTTAGTCGTCTAGAACAATTTGACTCACTTCTCAATTTGGCTCAATTTCTGCCCAAAAGTCCAAAGAATCCTTCAGGCCCCACCTGGTAAAAGATAATATGGCAGCTAAGGAGGGTAATTGAAAAAAAGGCATATTCCAACTTTCTGTACCTCAAGCTTATATTTCTTGCACCATAGAAGCATAGAACCTGACTAAGTATGTATTCACATATTTTTAAGTAAAAATCCTTCACGTTAGTGACTAAATGACAGGGTCAATAATGTAAACCTGAAAGGTGAACAATCATTGCAACATACCTACAATCATTGCAAGATTAAGAATATGGCGCAGTAAGTATCCATATCTTTAAGTAATTACAAGTACAGAGGTATAGATATTGGGCAATGCACAGTAAGACAGTATGCAACTATTTAGAAAGGACCAAAGCAGGTAATCTAAAACTAATGGAAATAAATCGTACCCACCTCTTTCTTTCAGGCAGAGCAAAATAAGCTGTTAATGTGCTTCGGATCCGACCCTCTGCCTCTTTTTATATTAGTGGAGATGATCATCACACTGTCACGGAAAGGAGCTCGGATTAACTCTGGAAGACTGGAACCTCATACAACCAAACTGATATAGCAAGCTGAATGGCTGATGTACCTAATGCATGAACTACCTCGTTACACCATCGACTAACAAAGACAAAGATATAAACTAAAATCTAGCTGACCTCACCTTGATGTGTTTGAACAGCTCCTGCAAGAGATATGTCCATGCATGATTACGTGAGTTTCTGCAGCAAAGTTCAGACAATGATCCTATCACCACTTCTTGTATTGTTGATCTTTGCCAAACTTCAAAAATACTAACTATGCATTCCTGTACTAATTATCATCATTCAGTAACCAAAGTTTGGTCAATCAAATACATCGGAAAATCAAGCTGCACATGATCTTTACTATTAAATGGGAGTTGGTGATGGTGTAACCCATGGCAGAATTTTTCTGCCTCCCGATTCTGCCCTCCGCAGACCAATTGAGTGCTTGCGCATAATCCTGATCGTTCCCTCGCCTCTAGATGTCACTTACACCGTTCGATCTAGCTGGACGAGAATATTACGTTGGGTTGCCACCGCTGAGTGCCCGAAGCGGTACGATCTATCCGTCGCCTCTCCCGACTTCTCTCACCGCTAACCCTAGCGGTGCTTGATTCCACCGGAGCCGCCGGGCGATTCACGCCGGCCGCCGGCGAATCGAGGTCTCCGCGATTGAATTGAGTGACCGAACGCCGGAATCGACCCCTATACGTCCGGTTCCTCATCGCTGTCACGCGAGGCCTAGACCCTACCGCCCACGGCCAACCAGCTGCCGCCTGCCCCCAACACCTCCAGATCCCCTACCACAGTACTCGCTCCGGTCGGCCGTGGACGACGATGACTGCGCCCGCTTGGTCATGGAGGAACGCCGCGTGCTGCCGGCCGCCGCTCTACCTCAACCCAGCCTTCGAGTCCATTGGCGTCAAGGAGCTCTACAAGGTTTTGGATCCTCTCCCCTGACGCCCTCGGCTTCTCTAGCAAGAGGTGTGTGGAATCTCTTATTTGTTAGAACCTGATAGGGATGATCTCATGTGCGATTTGCCCGTGCGTTTGTGCCGTGTTCTAACAGATTGTGCACAAGAATGGGCCCCGATGATATTCTCCCGGGAAGGTAGCAGGTGTCCTGGAAAACTTCATGTCAGCTCGTGGCTAGATGAGTGATTGATGCCCTGGAAAACTTCATCTTCTCATCTACCTTTGCTTGTTGGTACTTCCGTTTCCATTTTTTTTGGTTGCTGATGCAGCCAAAATTTCTACTGGTGACTGACATGGGTAAGCAATTTGCTGCCGAAAATCCATTCAGTTATGTCCTGAAAATAGCTAACAGATACCACGTTTTTCGAAATTCTGAAGAGTAAATGAGGAGCAACCATGTGAAGTTGTGAACCATACTTCAATTTGTTTGTATACAAGTTCTGAAATCAGCAATCTGCTTGGAAAGGACGCAGGTGTGACACCTTGTATGGTTCCACCACCAAGAGCTTGCGGGAGGCAACAGGTTATCGTTAGCCTTCTAAATTTGGGCCAAGCCACTTTCAGAATTACTATTGGTAAGAGTCTGCCTTACTAGATGAAGAACAACAACTGAAAGTGATTTTGGCACTTGTTTCAGTTTAACTGCATATCTTTTTGTTTATTTGTTTCTTATTAGATCACAATAATTAGTTTAGAAGATCCTTTTGGCAGCCAGAATAAACTTGTACCCAAGATATAGACTTGGAAGAAATAAAAATTACTCTGTTGTTCACATACTGCACTCTCACCATCTGACCCCATGTCCATTTTTATAGAGTTATCTTGCAATCTCTTCGTCCCTTATTGAAGTTCATACCAATAGGAGTTTAAATCCTGACGACTAATGGTTGAATGGTTGAAGGAACCATTTGTCCTTGTTTTGTGCCTATGGCATGCTTTACAAGGAGTATATCGAAGGGCTTGACTACTTGTAGGAAATTTCTCATTTACTCCTGTGATCTACGTGTAAGAAAATTGGTGCAACCATTTTTTATCGAATCTTACAAACAGAGGTTGTGTTAATAGCCACACAACATGTTGGCACATAAATTTCCAATACTCTCAGAATTTACACAGAAGGAGATCAAAGCATAGAGAGTCAAGTGTTCCACGGCCGTTTGTTTCTACTCGGCTTGAGGAGGGCATCAGCGAGGCCATCAACAACATCATGGGAAAATCATGGAGAGCAGCGAACCTCTTACATTAACAACGTTGGAGGATCCGTTTCGCTGACGACAACTTACCTGAATCGTCTTCCACTAATGGGTTGGTAAGCGTTTCGTTTTACTTCACATAACATACATTTATTTTCATATACTATTAGGCCTAGCAGCAGAAACTATTGATACTTATTTATATTTACATTTTATAGCTGATAGCTGGTTTTTGCTAGGGAAAATTTCATTTCAGTACAATATAATTTAATTATTAGTACTAAACGACAATTTTAATTTCTTGGTTCAATCATAAAGAAAAGGAGGCAGCATATCCAAATGCTCAATCGTTGCATGTTTAAGTTCGTGGCTGGAAGAAGAAAAATGTGTCATCAATCCTCCTCTGCTGCTGGGGTGAACACGAGGTTCATGACCATGGTGATCCAAATGTCATCCGGATGCGGCGGCGCAAGCGGCAGCTATTGGGGGCGCGACGGTTAGCTAGGCGGGGTACGAGTTCACTGTCATGGTGTCTGCGCTCACGCACGTCATTAGCTCCGCACGGCCACGAGATTTCGTATGTTCAGGAGGTATTGTCGGCATTGTCGATCTTTTGTGGAAAATATTTGACGTTGGAACTCGCCAACTATCCCAAAGCATTCGTAGACAGAAGTGAGAGGGATTCTCGAAGACAACGACTCCACCCTACACGGAGGCCTATCGCTATTGCTGCTGGTATTTGTGTAGAAATCTGATTTCGAAACTGTGATTAGGTTGGAGGCAGAGACATTGAACTGTCAAGAGTGCATAAAAAATAAGACTGTCCCGAATTTAGCATCTAAAAAGGAACATCTAGAAGGTATTTCTAGGACATTTAGTTGGCAAGTAGTACAGTAGCAGATCAAACTGTAAAGGCGATGATGTATGAAATTACAATGATGAGCTTTATGCATTTAAATGTATACTTCTCAGTGGTGTCTACGCATAGGGCAGTTCAACAGAAGGTGCATGTTCTGACTTTTGAGCAGAGTGGTCACTTAGAATTCACAACCCTTTAAGATGATTATGAAATGGTTATTAAATCAAAAAATCAGGAATACACAACTTAATGTTCTGAGTGCTTGCGCATAATGTGAAATTATATGAAATTTGGTATCTCCGTAGCAACGCACGGGCATTTAGCTAGTTGTCACTAACATCAATAATCATGGTACTGCCACTACAGTTCAAAACAAACAGAGGATCAAATTGCTCGAATATTGTACTTCATCGTGGCCTGTTATGCAGCCTAAAGTTAGCTTGCAATTGTTATGCAGCAGCGTCTCGTCGTCCTCCTCCCGATCCCCCATCGTAAGTGCCGACGGTTGCAGGGTAAGTGGGCTTGCGTGCAGGGTGGCGGCGGGGGACAGGTTTGCGCGGGGCGACGACAGGAGGCTATTACGGCGGCGGCGATGTGGCAGGGAGGCAGGTGCAATGCGTGATGGCGATCGGGAAGAAAAGGGGCTGCGGGGTGGAGATTGATTAGTGGGGTGCGACGTTTGTGGATCGTGCTGGGATTCCGTCGACGGACAATGTTTTAGCGCAAATCACGGGTGTAATCTTCAGCGTTGATTGTAAGGGTGTACGGTCACGATGTATTGGATCTGCCCCCTCTCGCTCTTTTTATATTGGTATAGATGTGCACCAGATTAGTATACTGATATAGGAAATGAAAAAAATTGTAATACGAATCCAACAGCACCATTTATGTATTCTCGGTACATATAATTTGGTACTGTATATACGGAGTATATTGGAATGGAGGGAGTATTCAGCTAGTACTCTCTCGGAGTGCTAGTTAACCCGAGTAAGCATATGGGCTACATTACACCCAGAAGGCTTGGGTATCAGAACTGTCGTCATAGCCGGGCACCTCGTAGGACCGAGCAGGGCGGTGAGCCGTGGTGATGAGCTCCCCGTCCTCGCCGTACTTGGCCCGGAACGGGGTGAGGCGAAGCACATATCTCGTGTCATTGACTACTAGGTGCTCCACGAGGCAGTACTCGCCGTGGTCGGCCATGTATACGAGCCGAGACTCAAGGCGGCTCCATCCCGGCGGGTCTACTCGGAACAGCGTCTCCTTGCTGACCTTCCACTCCGGCGATTCGCGCCTCGCGCTGGCGACGGACATGACACGGCACGAGCACAGGTGGCCGTCTGTGGTCTTGCTAGTTTCCCACCTTAGGTCCTCCAGTTCAACGTCGTTGGTGTCGAGGCGGCGGAGGCCGACCCATGCGTCCAGGTCGGCGTCGAAGTGTCCCTGGCCTCTGAACGGCAAGTACCAGTAGCCGCAGCAGGGCGTCCACTTGCCGCTCCCCGTGCCGTAGGCGAAGGTTCCCGCGGCTGCCTCATACCCGCCGGCGGACACGAAGAGGGTGCGCCCCCGGGGATGGACTGCGTACGACGTGATGCTCTCGGCGTAGAACGGGAGCTCGGAGGGTCTATCGTTCCAGCTCCAGGAGAAGTGCGGCGAGTTGGGCAAGGGCCGCCATTCCCATAGCTTGTCGGTGGCGGCGTCAGCTCGCAGGCAGTGCAGGCCTCCCGTGAAGACCACGTTGCAGCAGGAGCACCTGTCGTTGTCCGTATCTGATTCGAAACCGTACAGACTGTTCCCGATGGCCACAACCCGATCGCTGTAGGATAGTCCCACGGGAAGGAGCTCTGACGTTGCCAGCTCCGCGGTCACGGTGTCGTAGATGGCCGTCACGCTGTCGAAGCAGGGGTACTCGGACGTCTCCCCTTCTTCTTCTTTGGCAGGTCGGTGGTAGTTGCCCGTGGCGACGATGCTGCTGCCCAGGGCAGCAAACTGCGTCCAGCCTCCGGTCTTTATGCGGAAGGCGGGAGGCTCAGGGAGCCGGCGCAGCGGGTCCCCGCGTTGTCGCCGTCCAGGTCGTCGTCGTCCATGTCCAGCTTGTGGATGTCGAATCCGTAATCGCCGCCGAGGCCAACGAGCACCACGTAAAGATGCCGCTTTGTCGTCGCCGTCGGAGCAGATCGCGATCGGTAGGATCTGGATGGGACATGCGGCAGTGATGCTGTTGGCTGCCACGACGTCCATGGTGGCGACGCCGACGGGGAAGGGGAGGAGGCTCCGGGAAAGTGGTGCTGGTGGTGGAGAAGTCGAGCTAGACGATGAGTAGCCGGCCCTGCTTGAGACGAGGAAAAGGCATGGATTGCTGGCCGACGCAGACACGCCGCCGCCGCCCTCATCATGGTCGACGACGGATATATATCGAGATCTCAAGGAATTAACCTGGCTAGCGATTCGGATTCATATTTATTGACCGCGCCGATCGCGCATGTCCTGTTTGTTTCCTTACCCATGTCATGTGTTGGATCGACTTTACGAACATACGGTTCGAGCGATCGTCGTGACGTCACTCGGTTGTTGCGTAGCGTATGCTTGGACGCTGGAGACTATAGGCTCCTTTTTTTTTTGGCAGGAAACTTCGAAGACGTTTATTCAACAAATAAAGTCCTAGGATCATCAGCTAATAGCCTGGAGACTAGGAAGCTAGGAGATTAATGGATCATGGAGAGTCGATTGTCCCCAGGGAGATTAATGGATTTAATAACATAAAACCAAACCAATACAATGCTTTAGATTGCATATATATGAGCACAAAGGAAAAGAAAAGCGTGTTGATATTTGAACCTGCTACTTTACATTTATGTGATACTTTAGTTTATTTTATTTATTTATTTATCCGTGACTTTTTGGTGTGCAGTTGTGCTTCTGATTCAATGTTGACATCGCGAGAAGAGAGGAGGAGGAAGAAAAGAGGCCGATAACACCTTTCTTTTTAGTAGACTCGGGAAGGAAAAATATGGATTATCGGAGAAAAGAAAATTGTAAGGAAGTGTGATTGTACCTTTCATGTCGTTGTTGCCTACATATAGCACTCACTCCGTCCCATAATATAAGATGTTGGACGGAGGGAGTGGTAGTTAACCTGACAATGCATGGGCTACGTTATTTCCTTCAAAGATTCATGTAATGTAATAAGAGCACTCTTGTAAAGAGTCGCTGTTGTGAAGTGTGTGGTGTGGAGTTGTATCTGCGGTAATGGTTGTGCTACTTCTTATTTATATGAATAAATTGTGTGAATTAATGCAACCTAAGTTTCAAACTATGAATTCTGGCATTTCGATATGAAAGTTCTCAAAATATAGCAAAATATCAGTACTATTTTTAGTCCATGGACTATATGTAACGGAAGAAATCGCAACAAAATTGGCTGAACATTAATCTAAGCTCATACAAATGTTGTGCTAAATAATTGGCTGAACATTGATCGAAGTTCGTTTACTACAGTATATAACAACGAAATCCTCGATGATTCATGCATGGGTTGGTTTATATCCAGAATGCGGTATCAAAACTGAGGTCATCGCCGGGCACCTCGCAGTACCGATCAGGGCGGTGAGCTGTCGTGGTGAGCTCCCCGTCCTCGTCGTACTTGACACGGAACATGGAGACGCGAAGCACGTTCGTCGTCATGTCCTCGACCAGTAGGTCCTCCACGAGGCAGTACTCGCCGCAGTCGGCCATGTACACGAGCCGGTCCTCGGGCCTGGGCCAGTCGGACGTGTCCTCCCGAGCAGCGCCTCTTTGCTGACCTTCCACTCCGGCGGCTGCCCGCTCGCGTTGGCCGCGGACGTGACGCGGCACGCGCACAGGTGGCCATCCGTGGTGTCAACCGTGCGGCGGTCGCGGTGGAAGCCGACCCACGTCCAGCTGGGCATCGTAGTGTCCGCGGCCTATGAACGGCAGCTCCCTGTTGCCATGGCGCTTCCATTTGCCGCTCCCCGTGCCGTAGGTGAAGGTGCCCACGTCCACCAGCGCCCCGCCCGCGGACATGAAGATGGTGCGCCCCCGGGGGTGGACGGCGTACGAGGTGATGCTCGTGGCGTGGAAGGGGAGCTCGGGATGGGGATCATTGCAGCTCCAGGAGAAGCTTGGTTGTGTTAGGTTAGGCCATGGGAACATAGCAAACCAACTTTTATCACAAGTTCTCACAAGATTTATCCCGGTTCGCCCGAAAGGGGAGTTTTCACCTCTAAGTGCAGAAACTCACTACAGAGAAAGTGATGCCGGTGAAGCCGGTCACACCCCGGAGTAGGATATTGGACATTTACAACACACAACACACTTGTATACATATGGTATGGCACAACCTAGGTTTTGGTGGGGTTCCGACGCTCCGGGGCCGCGCTTCGGCGAAACCCTAGACCCGCTGGAAAAAGTCAAAGTTCCCGTCTACCCCCTTGACCGGAGCCGAGAGGGGGTAGTCCAGTGGACTTTTTTGCTTGGTTGTGTTAGGTTAGGCCATAGGAACACCCATAACCAAGATCCACCAAACTCTTGCAAAGATTCCCTCCGTTTCGCCGGAAATGGGAGTTTTCAGCTATAAGTTCAAAAACTTAGTAGAGAGAAAATGATGCCGGTAAAGACGGTCACACTCCGGAGTAAAATCTTGGACATTTACAACACACAATACACTTGTATACATATGGTATGGCACAACCTAGGTTTGTGTGGGGTTCCGACGCTCCGGGGCCCCGCTTCGGTGAAACCTAGACCCGCTGGAAAAACCTTAACGTTTTCGTCTACCCCCTAGACCGAAGCCGAGAGGGGGTAGGCCAGTGGAATTTTTTAATTGGTTGTGTTAGGTTAGGACATGGGAACATAGCAAACCAACTTTTATCACAAGTTCTCACAAGATTTACCCCGATTTACTCGAAAGGGAAGTTTTCACCTCCAAGTGCAGAAACTCACTACAGAGAAAGTGATGTCGGTGAAGCCGGTCACACCCCGGAGTAGGATATTGGACATTTACAACACACATCACACTTGTATACATATGGTATGGCACAACCTAGGTTTTGGTGGGGTTCCGACGCTCCGGGGCCCCGCTTCGGCGAAACCCTAAACCCGCTGGAAAAAAGTCAAAATTCCCGTCTACCCCCTTGACCGGAGCCGACAGGAGGTAGGCCAGTGAACTTTTTTACTTGGTTGTGTTAGGTTAGGCCATAGGAGCCGAGAGGGGATAATATTCACATACATGCGATAAACACTTACGCAATTTCTTGACGTACAATTCTGAGAGACAATATTAAACTTAATTGAGTAATAAATAAATACATAAAAATAAATAAAAATGAATAATAAACATATTAAACTTAATTGAGTAATAAATAAATACATAAAAATGAAGATTATAGAAAAACATGGTAACTATATATTCGGCGAAACTATATACATAGAAATGAATTAAAAACATATTAAACTTAATTGAGAGTAATAAATAAATACATAAAAATGAAGATTATTAAAAAATAGGGTACCTTTGCCGACGGCCAAGCCGTCGGCACAGTTCTATGCATAAAACAAAGCATGAAAAAAGTAAGAATTAAAAATCATTTAATCTTTGCCGACGGCACAGCCGTCGGCGTAGAGGATGTAAAAAAAATTAAACTCAATGCCGACGGCAAATCCGTCGGCGTAGTTCTATGCATAAAACAAAGCATGAAAAAATAAGAATTAAAAATCATTTAATCTGTGCCGAACGGCACAGCCGTCGGCGTAGAGGATGTTCCGACGTCACCTCCTCCCTGCATGACCCTACGCCGATGGGCGAGTTTAAGCCGACGGCTGCCGTCGGCGTATAATGCCTATGCCGACGGCATTTCCTATGCCGACGGCCGTGTCGCCGGGCTGGCCTCGCCGGAGCCTACGCCGACGGCCCTGACAAAAAACCGTCGGCATAGGATTTGGCGCAAATGATCTCCTTCATGTAGTGGGGCCAGCTTATATATTTTTTATGCTGCCAAAAGAACTTTGCCATATATGTGGTGGAACATACCTATCGTCGATAACTTGATTATTGGTTTGTAGGAAACAGTTTATCATATGGCCCTTGATTATGTGTGTCAATCTGAAGCGTTTAAACGAACACGAAACTATTTTTTACGAATCATTAACTGGATAATTCAGGATCTTTTATGTGTTTAAATTACAATTTTGGTACATAAATAATAAAACGAATAATATGCATATACACATGTATAATACAGATAACGACAAAATGAGGATAACACCTCGTTTTTTGTAGATCGGGGAGAAAAAAATGCATTACACGAAAGAAGAAAAATCCTTGCAGAGGTAGTGTGATCACAGAGGGAGGAAAAGAAAAATCTTGCACAGGAAGTGTGATCACAAACTGTATTTGCCATGAGATTGTCAGAAATCACATGTGAACACAAAGTATTTAGCTAGTAATCCCTCGGGAGTGCTAGTTAACCCGAGTATGAATGGGCTACGTTAAATCCAGAAGGCTTGCGTATCAGAACTGTCGTCATAGCCGGGCACCTGGTAGGACCGAGCAGGTCGGTGAGCCGTGGTGATGAGCTCCCCGTCCTCGCCGTACTTGGCGCGGAACGGGGTGAGGCGAAGCACGTATGTGGTGTCATTGACTACTAGGTGCTCCACGAGGCAGTACTTATGGCGGTCGGCCATGTATACCAGCCGAGACTCGAGGCGGCTCCATCCCGGCGGGTCTACTCTGAAGAGCGTCTCCTTGCTGACCTTCATCTCCGGCGGCTCGCGCCTCGCGCTTGCCACGGACATGACGCGGCACGAGCACAGGTGGCCGTCCGTGGTCTTGCTGGTTTCCCACCTTAGATCGTCCAGCTCAACGTCGTTGGTATCGACGAGGCGGAGGCCAACCCACGAGTCCAGGTCGGCGTCGTAGTGCCCGAGGCCTCTGAATGGCAAGTCCCAGTAGCCGCAGCAGCGCTTCCACTTTCCGCTCCCGGTGCCGTAGGCGAAGGTGCCCGGCGCCACCATCGCCCCGCCGGCGGACACGAAGAGGATGCGCCCCCGGGGGTGGACAGCGTACGCCCTGATGCCCTCGGCGTCGAACGGGAGCTCGGAAACGGGGTCGTTGCAGCTCCAGGAGAAGCGCGGGGAGTTGGGCAAGGGCCGCCACTCCCACAGCTTGTCGGTGGCGGCGTCGGTCCGCAGGCAGTGCAGGCCTCCTGTGAAGACCACGTTACAGCAGGAGCACCTGTCGTTGTCCGAATGTGATTCGAACACGACGTACAGACTGTTCCCGATGGCCACAACCCGATCGCTGTCTACGGGAAGGAGCTCTGATGTTGTCAGCTCCGCCGTCTCGGTGTCGTAGATGGCGGTCACGCTGTCGTAGGCTCGTAGCAGGGGTAGTCAGAACTCTCCCCTTCTTCTTCTTTGGCAGGTCGGGGTAGTTGCCCGTGGCGACGATGTTGCTGCCCAGGGCAGCAAACTGCGTCCAGCCTCCGGTCCCTATGCGGAAGGCGGGAGGCTCAGGGAGGCGCCGCAGCTGGGTCGCCGCCGTGTCGCCGTCCAGGTCGTCGTCGTCCATGTCCAGTTTGTGGATGTCGAATCCGTACTCGCGGCCGGGGCTCACGAGCACCACGTAGAGATGCCGCTTTGTCGTCGCCCTCGGAGCGGATCGCGATCTGTAGGATCTCGATGGGACGTGCCGCAGGGGAGAAGATCGAGATATCATTGACGATGCTGGTTGCTGCTGCAACGACGTCCATGGCAACGATGCCGACGGAGAAGGGGAGGACGCACCGGGAAAGTGGTGGAGAAGTCGACCTAGACGAGGAGTAGCCGGCTCTGCTTGAGAGGAGGAAAAGAGATGGATTGCTGGCCGGCGGAGACTCGCCGCCGCCCTCATCACAGTCGACGACGGAGATAACGAGATCTAATAAAGTAATTAAAGACGACGCCTGGCGATTCGGATCCATATATATAGCCCGCCCCCTGATCGCGCATGTCCTGTTTCCCATGGCAATTGTCACGCTGGAGACTTCGTACGTAAGTCCATCACCTCACCTCACCTGCCGATGTACTTCAGGGACCGCAGGTAGTTGCCATGACAAGTACTCCCTCCGTTACACAATATAATATGTTTTAGCCTTTTGCCACATTCATATACACACATATGTATGTAGACATATTTTAGTGTACATGTCCACTCTTTTTTATATGAATCTAGGCAACATATGTAACACCTACAATATCTTATATTATGGAACGGAGGGAGTACATCCGTTCGTAAAAATCAAAACAAATGGGTATAGATTTGGTGCTCCGGAGTTCCAGTGATCTTACCATTTTTAATAAATCAAAAAGTATATTTAAAAGTTTCAAAACATTGTAAAAAAACGATGAATATTCTTAATGATATATGCTACAAGCGTGGAAAATTGCAATACAAAATACTTTATATTTTGTGCTACGTAAAAATAACAAATGTATAGATTTGAGTATACCGTATATGTAGAGTTTTAAATTTCCAACTATTGTCATTTTTGTATAGTACTACATAATATAAAAGATTTTGCATTGAGATTTTGCACGCTTACTGTACACTTCATTAACAACATGCATGTTTTTTTTTCAGAACTGTTTTAAACCCATAAATATGATTTTAAAAAAATTAATCTGGCAGGAGCACTGATGCTAGGGAGCCAAAAGATATTTCTGAAAACAAATGGAGTAGTATATTAGTCCAAGGTATGTCGCCCCAAGAGCTTTGGTGGTCTGGAAATTATTTGAACCGAGAAATTGGCTTGTGCACTAAGATTATGTTGGCGGGTACGAATGGGCTGATCCGGAAAAATATTGGGTGGAGCTGGAAACTTTGAATGGCAGATATACCAGACACCTTTTCAACGTTGCAACTAGGATCAGTGTGGCGGAGCCAGGGAAAAATAGGAGCCGGGGCGGACCATAAGCTAACTAAAAAATCGAGAATCGCAACCAGATATTCGATATATAGAATGGAAATATAAGTACCAAACTGAATAACCATACTTTCATGATAGTTTGTAAGAACGTAATCCATAACTAAAAGAATAAGAAACGATATAGCTCACTAGATAATAAAAGTCGCGAAGAGAAACCGACATATCCAAATGTCCATTTAAATAGCCAAAACAGAACCTGCAAGATTAAAAATAAAGTAAGAATTACCAATTCATAGACTTGTAAAGACTTATTCACATTAGAAAGCATGGCACGTACCATTAAAACATTAATAGTTCCTTGGCAAAACCCCTCTACGAGACTTGAAGGCATGAAACCGTCGAATAATAACGACATCATCAATTGATTTGAATACCTCCCACTCGGTATAACATATCATCAAGTGATTGAACCAATCATCATTTATCTTGTTGCGCAATTTGGACTTGATAATTTTCATGAATCGGTGGCTCTTGTTCTGGCTGCACAACATTTGCATTCTGAATACTTGCTCTTGGGACCATAAACCTCCTCATATCTGGAATACCGAAATTACTAAAGTTAAAATTTGACAATCTGGAACGTTTATTAACTAACAGTGTTCATGTAGTAAGGTTAGAGGAATCTCCAAGATAATAATACCTGTAACGAACAGAGACCAATTCCTTAGATCAATTCGCTTGAAATCCCCAATGGACAATTCCAATTTCCTATGAATTATGAACCGGATCATTATCAAGAGCTCTAAAACCTGACAAGTAAATAATCAAGAAAATGAATTAGCATACCAGATTGAGTGGAACGATGGGAGAAACCGAGGAGGTGCCGCCTTCCACCGTCGCCGCCGGGAGGAGTCAGTTGCGCCTGGCGCCCTGGCGAGTTGCCACAGCTGCCGAGATGCGATCGAGGAGCGGTTTGTAGTCGAACCGTCGAGGCGTCGGCGGAGCGGCCGATCGATCGAGATGCGTTCGTGGTGAACTGGTTCGTGAATCGTAGGCAACGGACCAGTGGATTAGTTGGGCTTTTGGCCTGCTGGGCTAATTGACTACATGGGCTGGTTGTGCATACCAGGTGAGGCCGAGTAATTAATCTGCCAGGGCAAATCACGATGTAAATAGCTGAAATAATACGTACCGTACTGGGTTCAAAGGTCGCGAGCGAGCGAGCTCGGGCAGCTGCCCCGGGTCGCCGGTACTATCTCCGCCCCTGACTAGGATGAGTGTGGGGGGAGGCGACACTGCTACCCTGCCGCCTTGGTGCTCTACTCTACTCGAACAGCGGCCGCCACCTCGGCTTCCCTCTTACCCCCTTCCCACCCACCTTGTTCTTCGGCACCAGCCACCGCACCTGCACCCGCAAGCTAATCTCTTCCTCACCTCCACCTACGCTGTCATGGCAAGCCGCATCTTCGCCGACTACGGTGACCTGGCCTCGTCTAGCCTCATCGACAACTTTACGACCAGTTGTGTTATCCTCGTCTCCGTCTCCAGCGCTCAGGGACGGAGCCAGCCTGTGACATTGAGGGGGGCTAAGTGGATAGCTTTAATGTCATAAACTTCATGAGGGGGGCGATTTGACCAAATTACTAAGAATTAAGAGCTCTAATGGCTAGTAATGGTCACAAAATCTGAACCTTCGCCACCCCTCGTCCCCCCTTGTCTCCGTCCGTGCCAGCGCTGGTCATGTCTCCTCCGGTGGCCCGCAAACGTCACCTTTGCTCCGTCTTCCTCTATTCCGAGGGGAATGGCATCAGGCTGTCAGTAGAGGTCTAAGGGTGCAACGGGCGTCAAATAGGGTTAACCCTGGGCACAACATGGATCATTCCTGGGCCGTGCTAAGTGCTCTCGGCCCACCAGTCTGCTCATTTTCAGTCCTGATAACCGAGTCAGCCCACCACGTGGTTCTCAGGGCCCCACTTGGCAGCCAATCCCCTCCCCGCTGCCACAAGAGAGAGAGGAACACGAAGCTCCGCCGGCCGCCATGTCGCCGCCGTCGCTCTGCGCCGCCACCTGCTCCACCCCTCTCCGCGCCGCGCCGCCCCCTCTCCTCCGCTTCCGCCGCCCCGCCCCCTCCTCCTCCGTCTCCGCGTCCCGGACCGCGGCCCCGTCCGTCTCCGACGACCTGGTCCTCCGCATCGCCGAGCAGCTGGAGGACTCGGCGCGCGCCTCCCCGCTCCTCGCCCCGCTCCGCTCCGCCTCCGCGGTCTCCCTCCTCTCCACGCCCTGGCCCACCCGCCGCTCCAACGAGGCCTTCCGCTTCACCGACATCTCCTACCTCCGCTCCCTCCCCATCTCGCTCCCCGCCCAGACCCCCGCCCCCGCGCAGCCACCGCCATCCCCCGACGCAGAATCCCACATCCTCTTTTCCGAAGGCCTCCTCGTCTCCGCCTCCGGCGCCCACGTCGCCGCCCTCGCCGACCTGCCCCCTGGCCGCGCCCGGGACCGAGCCGCCGCCGCTGTCGCTGCCTCCGCGGTATTCTCCCACAGGGACATCTTCTACGACTTCAACGCCGTCGGCGCGAGCGACTTGGCCGTCGTGTACGTGCCCGAGGGGGCCAAGATGGCCGACGACCCGGTTCACATCATGTTCGGTTACAGCGGCAGCGACGGTGCTAGCATGATGATGTCGAACCCGAGGGTTCTGGTGATAGCGGAGAGGGGCGCGGAGGTGGCCATCGTGGAGGAGCATTTTGGGATTGGAGAAGACGGTGGTGGCTGCTATTGGGCCAACCCAGTGGTGGACATCATCGTGGAGGAGGGTGCTAGAGTGGTTCATTCCTATGTGCAGCGGCAGTCTTCAGCAGCAGCGCATACCAAGTGGACCACCGTCCAGCAGGTACAAATGTCATGTGCATTCAATTTAGGTATTATTGGTTTGTATAAATGTTGTGATACTGGTGATGGTAGAAGTTTGGTCGAGCTATATAATTGGTTGCACATTCAGCTAGGACAGTGATCAGTGATGATCAGTGAGTACCTAAGTTTATTTTATTATGAAGAAATGTGGTTACACTTATCGAATGATTGTAGGAAGCAGTAATCATACTGATATCTGACTGCTTGAGCTATCTTGCAATTGCAAATAATCATGTTTTACTCCAGTTGTCTACTGTTTCAGTGGTTTATATGATATCAGGTGATCATGCTTGGTTTTGATAGTGTAAGAGTAGGATATAAAAATAGATCAATGAGTTAGTCTGTCAAGTCGGTCTTATGGAAGGAGAACATGATCATTTCATAATTAAAGAGACCAGGACTAAGACCAGCCCTGACTTTTATGAGTAATTTGGCGAGCGCTAGAAGCCTAAAACTCAGGTGTGTGGGAGAACATGATCATTTCATATTAGAAGAACAAGGCATATGTTGAATTAGCGACCAATATAACCAAATAGTTCCCCCGAAAGCTTGGAATTCAGAATAATGATTGCATGGCTTAGTTTCATCGTTCTCAATATTATTGTCCTCGGGATCTCTTCCTATGACATTAGAAATAGCTTGCTGTGCTCCTATCCATTAGTCATTACCGAATCACTTGCTATTTCGATCCGAAAAGGAATAAACATGGCCAGACATATTTGGTTCATTGTAGTGGACAGTGATCACATCTATATCTGATTGTTTGAGCTATAGAGCAATTTGATGTAATCATCATTAGATCTGTGGTGTCCTTGAGGCTATGGATATCAGGGTCTGCTTGCTGTCATAGTATTGGAGTAGGACCATATTTTAAATTATATCAGTTAACAAGGAAACTAGTTGAGTTTCAACAAAAAACAAAGGAAGCTAGTGAAATCAGCCTCAGTGCCACCAGGTGCAGTGTGGCCATTCCTCTAATATTTTGAACTAACCATCCATGAAACCAAACAGACATTCTGCAGGCTAAACTTTCAGAGTAATAGACACATAGCGTGTCTTATTCTGCTTTTAGTTTTGTTTTCCTATGAAAACAGATTAATTTGAAGAGCTCACCGTGTTCCTGTTCATTGCTGAATCAGTTGCAGAAGGTTTTACTCATTCTCACAGTATATTAAGAGTCAGCTGTGCATACTATTTTCCAGTGCCTGCGAAATATGTGGCAAATTTGTAATTTCAGTAAAGCTTATTGAAAGAGAATAATCAGTCTCATTTGTTGTTCATTCTTTTCAGAATACATCTAGTACATATGAATTTGTTGAGGTCAGCACTGGAGGAAGACTGAACAGGCACAATCTTCACATCCAGCAATTGGGTCGTGAGACAGTCACGGACTTATCAACGTTTCACTTAACATCTCAGAATAAGCAGATTCATGATCTGCATAGCAGACTAATACTCGATTACCCCGGAGGTTTTTCACGACAGCTTCACAAATTGATTGCTTGTGGTGCAGGAAATGGTATTTTTGATGGAAATATTCAAGTCAACAGGTATTTGGTCAGACTGCTTTTACTTATCAAGTTTTTTTCCTGAAAAAAAAACTTCATTTTTTTATACGACCTCACATAAATGTATATTTCCTAGTTTGGAGTACCATCTTACCAATGCTATGTAAATTCTTTGATTACCTTACATACTACACTGTTGCTGAAAATAGCACCTGGTAAGATTAGCTTTTGCCGTTTTATGTTAATCCAGAATACGGCAGTAGGTATGAGATTAAAAAAATGGCATTCTCATGAAAATGTAACTAGTAAGCTTACAGAAACATGTTTTGATTGTAGTCTTTGGAGGCTTGTTGTTATAGCAGTACAAAGCAAGTTATGTAACATATACTCTCTCTGTCCCATAATATAAGATGTTACTACGACAAATATAGGAGTATATTATGGGACAGAGTGAGTAACTATAGAAAATGTTTACTATTTTAGAAAATGTTTACTCTTATTCTGTTTCACCTATTTTTGTTCTACATTGTCAGTAGGACCCAACACGAGAAACATTGTATTTATGGCATTCACAAAGATTATAGTACATCTGTATATATTTCGCTGTCCTGATGTTTTGATTCTGTTCATTCGCAGGTATGCACAGCAAACTGATGCAGGGCAACAAACGAAGTGTCTTCTCCTCTCACCAAAGGCTGTCGTGAATGTGAAGCCGAACCTTCAGATCATAGCTGACGATGTCAAATGCACACATGGGGCTGCCATCAGCGGGGACCTCGACCCGAACGAGCTCTTCTACTTCCAAGCGAGAGGCGTCGATTCCAAAACAGCGACCGATGCCCTCCTTTTCTCGTTTGGGGCCCAGGTGATAAACCGCATCCCGTTCAAGCCCCTAGAGCAGAGGACATTGGCGCAGCTCAAGGAGTTACTCACCCTGTCAAGAGAACTTAACTGATGAGATGCTCCGAGGGGCTCGTCGAGGTAGCTCAACACATTTTGGTCTGAGATGGAAGGAGTAGGTGGGGACGGTAGGATGGTTTGGCTTTGAAACAAGGTAAGGTAGTACAGCTATGTTGGTCAACTGTGATAAAAAAATACCACTATAGCCTTCTTCCAATTCGGCATATTATCTGTAAATTACTTGTTTATCCTTATCAAGGGCAAGAATACATGAAGCTTTTTCGATGGTAGATGTTTCTTCAAATACAAACTAGTACTACTCTACTATTTTGTGGGTGTTTAGGGCTTTAGGCAACTAAAAATTCATTTGACCATCAGACTTCAAATTAAGAGTCGATGCCAAGCGCAGTAAAGAAAATCTTTAAAAAAAACGAGTCCAACCTATCACCTAGTTTTTAGTTGCAATTAATGTTGCATCAGAACTCAACTTGTCTCTTTGCTAAGAATGACAAATTTACCAACGGTATGGGTACCCGTGGATACCGTACCCAATTTGATAGGATATAGGTACCCATACCCTACCCGTTAAGTACCCAATGGGTATGGGTATGGGAATCCGTCGAGTATGTGTACGGGTAAATTTCATACCCGCGGTACGAATATAGGTAGAATTTTGCCCACTGACTACACGGGTATGGGTATGGTATTGCTTTACCCGGCTCATACCCTACACATTGTCATCTTCTATATACTTGTAAGAAATATAAAAAAATGTGTAAACATCATCGTGGCTGGGTGAAATCGTATTGATAGGGATGCTAGCAAAGGCAGTTTAGGGACATGGACTGTCAGTTGTACAGACCATGACTTAGGATGACTCCAACGGCACGACGCAAACGGACAGGGCATGTGTCCGCGTTTTGTCCGTTTGGGTCGCCATCTGACAGAACAGGAGGAAAAACCCATCTGACGGAGTCGCCGCCGCCGCCCCGCCGACACCATCCATGAACCCTACATCCACCGATCTGAAAGATCGGTAAGCACACAATGCCACTAACTCCGAGACGTCGCCATGAAGGACACCGCCGGTGTGGGAGTGGAGTTGAGGCAGATTTATTTGCCCGGCGCCGCTCCCACCACCCCAACGACGCACCATGCCAGAACCTTCCTAACCCTAACTACCATGCAAAAACGAAGAAATCGGGGCCCCCCTCCCTCCCGCCGCCGAAGCAGCAAGCGGAGGGAGGGAGGCCCAGCTATCCCGCCGGTGGAGATCGGTGGAAAAAGCTCCGCCTCCCTAGTCGCCTGTGGCGGCGCTAGGTTAGACATACCATATTTGGGCCATTTTCTCTAATACATAGGGGGGCCCACAAACAGCCTTTCTACGTACATTTTTTAATACAAAAATAAATAAAATTAAATAATTTACCCTCGCGGGTTTCTACTAATGACGTCACACTATCAACAATAAAATTAAATACATAGGACGACGTACTCTGACGCCTGCTAGAGGTGCGCCGGTTTGTGTGGGGGGGGGGGGGGGGGGGGGGGGGGGACTAATGACGTCACACTATGAAGCAGCTAATATAATAGGCCAGTGTTTCTCATTTTCCGATATGTAGTAAACAATGACACTATGAAGCGAGATCCTAGTATAACAATGCTCAGATGCAGGTTGATGAGGCATAGGATGGACAAAATTAACTAATGCTCTGTGTTTGTGTTGCACCCTACATACCAATCAACAATTCTTCTCACAGATTCTGATCATTTGCCTCCGTTGAGAAGGTACCTCCATTGGTCAAGGCTACGATCGTAAACACACTTATCAGTTGTGTTGATCTAAAAAACACTTATCAGTTGTTGCGGAGGACCCTACATGGCAGAGTATGACGGTCATAAACCAACTAGTTTGCCTCTATGTTTTGCTGCATGCTAGCTAGAGCTGGCTAGCATATGCGTTTATACTAGATCCTGCACTCAATGTATTTTTTTTCTGAACCAGGCCCAACAACAAATCTTTGTCGATATTTACATTATTCTAGAAAAAGTAGTCCTATACAAATTAATCTTCACATTTTCATGGATATATATACACTTCCTACAAGCAAAATTTCACTAGTTGCAACTATATAGTTAATTTCTTATGCATACAACATCAATCATCATGTATATTCCTAAACCTTGACGATATTTAGTTGGTCAAATACACAATTGTTTCACGTTCATGGCTAGTTGAACATTGCATATTTCTCTTAGAAAAAATTATGTTAAATGAGTCTTACACCTTTCTGCGTGGGAGGGGGCATTTGCCCCCCCCCCCCCCCCCCCCCCCCCAAATCCTTATTAAACGATGGTATGTCTTTGACTTCGCCATACCAAAATTTTGGGCTGTCCTCCGGCGCTGCTTTTAGGAAACAATGGGGGTCAAAAATTGTGGGGAAACTTTTTGCCTCACACATACAAGATGGCGGCAACTTCATAAGGGATTTAGCGACAAAGGTGTGGCTCACTCCATACTCATATGTCACATAGCCGTAGGCTTACCTGAAATGAGCCGTCAAAGGAGTGCAACTACTTATGACAATGAGATCACCGCCATACACTTGTAACGGTACTCTGTGTACTTGGTGTCGCAATGCCCGAGCTACCTCCACTACTAGAAATCCCCATATTTCCGACGGTAAAATCTAATAACCGACGGGCCGTCGGCTATTATGCGCATAACCGACGGGGCATCAATGCCCGACGGTTTCCGACTAACTCTGGGTATAACGACCAATGGCCGACGGTGAAATATATATCCGACGGTCTAGATATAACGCTCGGCTCCGTGTATAAATGGCCGACGGTACTTTTAACCCTCGGTTATTAGTTAAGATAGCCGACGGGAAATGGCAATAAACGACGGTTACGTTGACACTCGGTATTAGAGTTTTCTTGGAATATTTTTCTTTGATTTTATTCTTGAATACTTGAAAAACACTTCGGTACCAAACACAACGTGTAACCAAGAAATAGAATTGGTCCCGATCCATAGTGTTTTTTTTCGAGAGTACCCGATCCATCGTGTTTGACTCCAACTAATGCCAAACGCATGACCTCCATAATTTTTTTGCGAGTCCACCTCCCTAATTTCGCTCCCTCTCCTGGCCTTATATCTTTGTTTCCCAAACCACCTGTCCTTTCATCCCTCTATCCTCCCCCCCACCTCGCCCACCTCGCCCGATCTGATCTGGAGCGAATTACCTCTTCTGAACCGGCCAACGTCGGGCCCGCGGGAAGGCCACCGTGACGGTCGGCATTCGCCGTGCCCAGGTCGCACCTTCAACTCGTCTGGCGCGGGTAGCGGCGGCGTCGGTTTCTCCGGCGAAGGGAACAAAATGCTGCGCTTCTACACTGACGACACCCCGGCTGCTCTGGCAAGATCTATTGTCCCGCACCACCGCCTCTACCTTTATCAGATCCCCAGACCTATCAGGTCGTGCCCTTCCTTCTTCTTTCTTCGGTTTCTCAGTTCAGTCAGATGTTTTTGATCTGTAACAAACGTACAGATTTTTGATTATTTTGATCCTTTCCGTGTAAGATCTGAGAAAGATGTTTTTTTGTGTGCAGCAGATCCAAGAGGCCGGACTTTCTCCATCCTGACATCCTCTGTTAGATCTGTCCAACTTTACTAGTTTGGGGCCTTTCTGTTTCAGCTTACCTCGTTAGGATGAATTGTGGCTGTTCACCTGGGAGTTTGCGATCACGATATGTGATATGTGCCTTGTTGGGATCGGGGATACAATTTTGAAACTTTTCTTGCTAACTTAGACGTGCCATGTGAGCATCATGCTAGCTCCATTTTACTTAATTTGTGATACTTACTGTATTTTAGAGAACTGGGTGTGGCAGACTTGGATGGGGCGATGCGTACAATCACTAGAGGGACAAAAGGAGGTCTTGGTTTATTCTCTGTATAGATGATTTATAATTTAGATGAGCAATTTATTGCGTGTATAGCCTTGGCGTTAGCTTCATAGGTTCAAACATGTCATATCAAAATTATTGTTCTGTTTTTCTTTTGGGTATGTGGATATGCATGCTGCTTGATTAAACCTAGTGCTAATTAGGAAAACACAATAGAATAATTTAGTACAAGAATACTGCGTGCTGACAAGTAACTGCATGTATGTGCTATGGCAGTTGTGCACATTGCACAGTACTGAAGGAGCATCTGAGCTAGATGATGGAGTGAGATTTCTGATTATAATCTGCTAGTTTTGTGGTCTCAACCTAGGAACTATTATGCTGTGTGGATCAGTTTTGTCAAAATCTAAGGTGGGTGGTAGCAGTACTTCTATTTCCGTCTTGATTACAGTAATATTTTGGCTTGTACAATTTGTAACTTGTCTGACTTATCTTTCCGTTTTTCTAAGATTATTTCCATTTGTTGTTCCTTCTTGTGATTTATATTCAGTTTTTCTTACAGCTAGTTTGGTAATTTTTGCAGGGTATTGGAGGCAATGTGTGAGGTAGTCACAATGATGATAACACACCTCTCGTGATGTAGAGAAGATACTTCTTAGAGGCCATTCAACCAAATGAAGTTCTGAAGCTGAATGTGTGTTTGATGTTTTTGGAACAATTTTCTTATGCAAAATGTGTAAAACATTATTTTTCATTTCGATGGATAATTAAGATTGTATGATTTGGGTATAACTCTATTCCGGTTGTGATGCATTTTGAGATTGTGTTATACACAGTTTGAAATTATCTTCTAATATGAGTCTCCCGCATTGCAATAGTTCTGAAGTATGATTTTACAGTACACTACTAGATTAGATAACCAGTGATTCACAACTGTCGCTGAAGAGCAATGGTGACTGAAGTTGAGACCAAATATATGTCGGATTATTTGGGCTGTCGGCTGTTGCTCTATTTGACGGTTCCAGGCACCCTCTCAGCTACAGCAGTCAGTGACTGGACTGACTGACCGTTGACTATTGTGAATACCGACGGATAAAAGTGCCATCGGTTAGTATAACCGACGGGGAACTGTCGGTTATTGCAGCCATTGAGACACCATAGGGCGGCTGTTGACCAAATCATAGATGACGGCCCACCGTTGGCTTCTTACCGTCAGTCTAAATAATGGCCGAGGGTACCGTCGGCCATTTGGGTAATGGCCGACTGAGCATCACCGACGGGAGATAACGACGGTGTACCGTCGGATATATGCTTAACCGACGGTGAACTTAAATATCCGACGGTAATTCAGCCCTCGGCTATATGGGGATATCTAGTAGTGTCCTGACGATAACAGATTTTACAATTGTTGAGATGGAAAATAGTAGGGCTGAAACACTAGAAATATTTCGATGAACACAAGGCGAGGAGGCATTGTAGCTATGCTGGTTAAATGCCAAGAGTAATACCACTTTGCTTTTTAGAAAATAATACGATGACCCTCGCAAATGTGAGGGCAACACCTGAAAGCCCTCGTACCGGAGTTGAGAGACCAAACTTAGACACAGGCACTAGTCTAAGCATAAAAGTTATACTTTTACTTTACTTTGGTTGATCCCACCCAAACTACATTTGCATTTGTGCAGTATGCATTGGCGGAGCCAGAAATTTCCTAAGCCTAACGAGTCTAGGATACCAAAATTTTAAACGAAATAACTATAGACAACAATAAAATGCATGGGTTACGCCGGCGGAAAACCCAGGCAGTGGGTTCGATCCTGACAGCGTAAAATTTCGTTTGTGACATAGTCGGTGCTGATACATTCTCTTCAAATAGCACAAACTGTTCTCCTTTCTTGTTATGTCCATTTCTACCAAACCAATATTAACACCTTACTGCTCAAAAAAATATTAACGTTTTAAGAGCTCATGCATTACTTTAAACGGTCTATACGAACATCACATTCACACACGACATGAGAAAGTCCCTTTGCACACTTTATATGTCATCACTTGTCCTGATCATGGAACAAGAGTAGGGTGGGATTGGAAACATCTCGAGTATTGCACTATATTAGTTTCGACAAATGTTGAATCGGCAAATGGTGATGCACGCAAACGACCTCACCATTAGTGTCATTGTCATTTTTGTCGTAGTTCTTGTTATAATAAGGAAGTTTCCGAGCTACACGAGGATCTGCACGGAAAGAAAGCCAAAATAACAAGATTTGCAGGGCAAAAAACTAACTTTTAGAATCTGAGCCATCCATAAAAAAATCGTCAAACTTTTTCAAGGCTGGTTGAAACTTGCATAAAAAATAGATCAAGGCCAGTTGAATCTTGCATATTCCTCTTAGAAAATTTATGTTAAATAAGTCTTCAGCCTTTCTGTGTGGGAAAGGGGGGCATTTGCCCCCCCCCCCCCCCCCCCCACATACCCTTGTTCAACGGTTGGTATGTCTTTGAGTTTGCCGCACCAAAATTTTGGACTATCCTCCGCCACTACTTATAGGAAACAATGGGGGTCAAAAGGGGAAACATGTTTGCTTTACACATACAAGATGGCGGCAACTTCATATGGGATTGTAGCGCAAAGGTCTGGCTCACTCCATACTGGTATGTCACATAGCCGTATGCTTACTTGAAATAAGTTGTCCAAAGAGTGCAACTACTTATGACAATGAGATCACCGTTATGCACTTGTCACGATACTGTGTGTACTTGGTACGTGTCGCAATGCCGGAGCTACTTCCTGACGATGACACATGGTACACGAGCTTCTACAAGGCCTTAAGAAGAACTCATTGCATCTTCTCTCTAGTGTGTTTTGAGATACGACCCTATTGCACAGTTACTGAGAAGATCACAAGTGCTTGAGGTGCTACATAAGGTTGCGTCTCTTCCCACTCAGCTTGTGATGGAAAGCGGGAGCATATCATGGGACGTGTTGGCCGAGTTTTGGACAGAGATGATCCCACATGCTGCTTCATCACGCAAAACACGAAAACAACGCGAAGGCCAGCCCGGACCAAGCTCATAACGCACATGTGGGTACGTATTGGTAATGCACTCAGGGCATGATCCTACCCTGCCTCTGAGACAAGCACTCAAGATTCCTGTGGTCGAAGTGGTGAGAGGGGGGCATTTGCCCCCTCCCCCCTTCCCAACCCTAATTAAACGATGGTACATGTTTTTAACTTCGCCGCATAAGAGGGCGGCAACTTCATATGGGATTGAAGTGACATAGGATTGGCTCACTCCTTCATATATATGTCACATAGCCATAAGCTTACTTGAAATGAGCCGTCCAAAGAGTGCAACTACTTCTGACAATGAGATCACCGCCACCCACCTGTCTCGGTATTGTGTGTACTCGGTGTCGCAATGCTTGAGCTTCTTCCTGACGATAACAGATGATACAAGAGCTTCTACAAGGCCATTAAGAAGAACTCATTGCATCTTCTCTCCTATGTTGTTTTGACGTACGAGTCTATTGCACTGGTATTGTACATGAGGTGCTACATAAGGTTGCGTATCTTCCCACACAGTGGAATGTGGTGGCTGAGTTTTCATCGGAGATGATCCGCATGCTGATTCGTCAGGCAAACCTCGACAACCACCTAGAGTTCATCCCTGGCCGAGATCATAACGCTCATGTGGGCATTTGGAATGCACTCAGGGCCCGATCCGTACCCTGCCCCAAAGGCAAGCACTCAGACTCCTTCGATCAAAATATTGGTGCCAGTCGTCCACTATTATGCTGCATGTTGGTTTCATTGGATATGTTTGCATTGTTTCCCTGAAATTCCGGTTTGAGATGAAAAAGAGTAGGGCAGAAACACTAGAAAGATTTCAAGAAAACAATGCGACGAGGCACTACAGCTAAGCTGGTTGACTGTCAAGAGTAATACCACTCCGATTTTTTTTCCAAACTAGTACGCTGAATCTCGCAAATGTGAGGGTAACATACGAAATTTTCGGAAAATATCATATATATATATATATATGTTAAACAATTATAAATTATTATTATATGGTCCCCATAAATACTACGTCAAATAAATACTACATCGAATAAAATGTCACATGTTGACAAAACATCTTTAATAATCTGGAATTTATGGACAAATGATTAGTTTGTTACATTTGTCTGAGATTTAAAGTAAGATTATAGTTTGTCGATATTAGTTTGTTTTAGAGTTGTTAAGAAAATATGTTGAAGTCTAGATTATAATGGAAAAGGATCTCGCACTACATTATACTTATTTTTTAGTTATTGAGATTTATCCATCATGATCTATTATAACAAATATCCATCAGATTAGATTAATGGGTAAGACGACCCTACCTGCAGTTATAAAGATATATCATTTCTTGCATGTTAATAACAAGGCTCAACTGATCAGGCATGTATGAAGAACTATTTTTTTGGGCATACATGCTAAATATTTTGCTTATCATTGATATTTTTAAACCAATTACTTATTTATGTTTATTTTTGTAATTTCTAGATTAAAAACTTCATGCAGTTAGTCCATGCAGTGTATTCTGGTATCATGTGATGCTCTTGTAACTATATCCAGTGCAAACTAGCAATACCATGTACGGATGTACCGTAGCAAAGTAAAAAAAATCCATTGCTAGGAATTACACGATAGGCTTCTCAATTTCACATATTGGAATTTGCATAAGTATCAAGAACTCAAGATAGTACAGTACGTACGTATTTGTATCCGTTAAGGGCCCGGTTTCCCTGTTCGATTCACACGTACGGGAGATTTCGTATTCGTGTCCGTGTAGGTTTAGGTGTACAGCTGCTGAGACATATATAGGTCTCCTGTGTTGCTAGCTACTCCGTAGCTACCTAGCTTGTAAGCAGACATATCTATATACAGAATTACAGATCGAAGCTCTAGATGGCGGCGCGCCTGCCGGACGATGTGCTCACCGATGTGCTCCGCCGCCTTGCGCCGACGCCGCGCTGGCTCGCCGTTTCCCGCTGCGTCTACAAGGCATGGCGAGCCATCATCGACGGGGAGAGCCTCCTGTGCACACGGCTCCCCTTCACCGGCATCTTCATCTGCTTCACCGAGCTCCCGTTCCCCGAGCTCTTCTACCGGCCCGCCGCGCCGCGCCGGCCCGCCGTGAGCGGCAAGCTCCGCTTCCTAGCCCCGTCCGTCAAAGTCCTGCCCCACGGCGGCTGCGACTGGGAGGAGAACCACTGCATCAATGATCATTGCAATGGGCTTATCTTGCTCCACGACTACGTGGTTAACCCTGCCACGCAACGTTGGGATCGGCTGCCCGATCGCCCGCGCAAACATGCCAAAGGGATGGTCCAACGCTTGTACTACAAGGAGTATCTGGCATTTGATCACACGGTGTCATCCCACTACCAGGTGTTTCGGATCCCCTGCTTGCATCCCCGATTGCTATCTGATGACAAGCTTGACGAATTCAAGGAGGCATCCGAATGGCCGCTGTCTCGATATACATTGCAAGTATTCTCGTCGAGGACAGCTCGTTGGGTGGAGAGGTCTTTTGTTCGTCAAGGGGATGCCGCCGGGACTGTTGCCCAAACACGTCGCCCCATTTGGAGCCGACTCCTCTCCGTGTATTGGCGAGGATCACTTTACGTGCATTGCCAAAATAATTTTGTTATGAGGTACGTACCTACACTATTTTGTTAAAGAAATTATTTTGAAGTTATTTTTCCCCCTAATCAAAGCATATATCATATCTCTGAATTATTAATAATTTCCCCCAAATCACTTTGATCCCGCAGAATATCTTTGTCGGAAGATAAATACAGTGTGATTAAGCTACCAATGGATGCTGGAAGAGACCCTTATCTAGGATTATCTCAAAAGGGGGTATATTTAGCATCATTTGTTAATCATCACATTCGGGTTTGCATCCTGGATGAGTCATCTGGTCATGCGCAGTGGACGCTGAAGCATGTCTATGTAAGTGTGTTCATGGTTTGGTCTCAAACCGTGTAAACCAGGAGTCCAGCCCGCACCAAACCACATCTACGGTTTACAACGGTTTCAATGGTCTCTGGACTGAAACCGCGAGCAGAAAATATTTAGCTGGTTTGAGACGGTTTCAAACTGACCGAACCAATCAAACCGTACGCCTACGGACTCCTCGCATGCACTTGCCGCACGGCCGGCCGCCGGCCGCACGGACGTGCGTGTGTATGCGCATGTGCAACACCCGGCCGGCCGCGAGCTAGCTGAGACCGCGCGGGGACGCGGCCGAGGCATGGAGCAGCCAGCGCAGTCCACCATCTACGGCCGGCGGCCGTGACGGGTCCGACGAGAGCCGGCGTGCTGGACTTTTGGTACAGGGACACGGTGGCCAGGGGCGGGCCCAGGAATTGAGGACTGTGTATTCAAAATTTGAAAAAAAAAAACTGGAAGCCTATAGCCTTCCTTTTGGCGCGTATAACCTATTATAGAAGCATATTGTACGAGTTCTAAACTATATATAATATATCGCATAATATATTATATTGATGAAAATTGATCATAACTTGGTACTGTTCAACATATAGAAGCAAAAATTGTTCACCGTGGCAAAGTTATACATAGAGGATAGAAAATAGCAAAATGATAAGGAACCTTACAAATTACAGCTTAACTTTGCGATCCTTGATGCTTTGAAAATGAGTGATGATGTCCTCATCCTTAACTTGCAAGAAGAAATCCCTTTCGATGAATGTGACCAAGCAATCATTCAAGTACTTTTGCCCCATCTTGCTTCTTAGCTTGTTTTTATATAGTTCATTGATGAAAAGATCCTCTCAACGCCGGCTGTTGCAACAGGAAGAACTAGCACCAATTTGAGAAGTTTGTAAACAATATCATACCGTAGAGCCCTCCCTGTTTTAACAAGCATCATAGACAACTCTGCCAGACTTCTCAAGTTTTGAAGTTTTCATCATTCCTCACATCACTAATATAGAGATTCAGTTGAAAAGGAAGTTGGTGAATTTCTTCAAAGTCGAAATCATGAGGATAGAACCCAGCAAGCTTAACCAACTCATCAATATTAAAAGCAGAAAATGACTTGGCTGGACTGAATGATGCCATGCATCTAAGTAGCTCTGTGTTTACCTCATCAAACCTGTTATTAAGCTCTTGAAGTTGCCTATCAATAACACCCAAAAACATATCAGCATGAAACCGGTGGTAATTCCTAGCATTTTTATAGAACGCTCTTGCTCTTTGTATAGGCTTGTACTTCCCATCCATGTCAACACATATGACTTTGTGCTTCACACAAAAAGAAGTGACATTGTCTAGGAATTCTTTCCATCCATCATCTTCTCTCAGAACTTGCAGCTCTTCCTTTGTGAACGCAAGAAGATCCATTGCATTCACAATATCTTGATCCCTCTTTTGCAAAGCGTTGCTTAAGTCACTTGTGTACCCAAATATTTCATTCATCAAGTGGAGCAGGAAAACAAACTCAAATGATTTAAATACTTCCAACATAGTCTGAGCTCCTAAAGCCTCTGCCCCTTTACTTTCTTTCCCAAGCCTAAAGAGAACTTTACTGATTGAAGGATACAAAGACATAACATGCATTACCGTTTTATAGTGAGATCCCCATCGTGTATCACCTGGCCTTGCTAGGCCCATCTCTTGATTCAAACCTTGGCCTGCTTCAATTTCACCTAGCCTCAATGCTTCAATCATATACTCAGATTGAGCTACACGAAGCATGCGAATCTTTTTACACGACATCCCAAGAACATTCAACAAGTATGCAAGGTGCCCAAAGAACCATTGGCAATCAATATTCTCCTTAGCAACAGCAACAAGGGTTAGTTGAAGCTGATGGGCGAAGCAATGAACATAATAAGCTGAAGGAGATTGTTCCATAATTAGTTTCTTCAAACCATTAACATGACCCTTCATGTTACTAGCACCGTCATACCCTTGCCCACGTATCTTGGACATGGGCAGTTGATATTTCATAAGCAAGGCCTGAATTGCTTCTTTAAGTGTCAATGATGTAGTATCTGCAACTTGGACAAGACCAAGAAACCTTTCAACCGGCTCCCCTGTTTTATTGACAAATCGCAAGCAGATAGCCATTTGTTCTTGTTGGTATGCATCACTAGATTCATCAGCAAGAATTGCAAAACACTCATCACCAAGTTCCTCTATGACAAATTTTGTTGTTTCATGAGCACAAGAACCAATAAGCTGTTTCTGAATCTTGTGATCTATCATCTGACATTTCTGTGGAGCATTTCCTAAAACTACCTTATTAACTTCTTCAAAGTTGCCTGCCAGCCATTGCAAAAGTTCTCGGAAATTTCCTTTATTTTTTGAATCCTTTCCCTCATCATGACCACGAAAAGCCAACCCCTGATGCAAAATAAATTTTATGCACTCAAGTGACCATTTCAATCGAGCTAGATATTGAGCCTTGTACTGCGTAGTGCTGGAGGCAATGGCCTCACAGATTGATCCTTTAGGTCTGATGAACATATTATATTTTTCTTCAGCTTCACAATGAGCACTATTTACCTTACCAGCATGCTTACGAAATCTTGCTTTCATGTTCCAATTTCTGAACCCTTCATTAACAAAATTATCTCCACCGGGAAATTTAGTACTATCTTTGAACAAATAGCAAACAAAGCAATATGCGGCATCTTTATCCACACTATACTCAAGCCACTTGTACTCATCAAACCACTGTGGTTGGAAACGACGCTTACCTCCGCATTCATGTTGCGGAAAATCTTTCTTCCGCATCTTTGGGCGGCAACGCCCCAATGCAATGTATGCCCTTCTAACTGAATCTTGGTCATTAACATCATAGCTTGAGATAGGAGTCCTCAACCCAGGATCAGGCTCGATGTCATAAATGTCATCATCACTAGAATCAGATTCATCTTCGGCCCTAGTTTCATCATCTTCTTCTATTACTGGGGCGTCTGTGCTAGGATCTCTCTCAGGCTCAGGTGGTACCGTTTGTGTACCACTGCCACTTTGCCCTTGGAAAACCACCAACTGCATCTGACTTTCATTGGAAGATGGCGTAACACTATTTGGTTCAGGCTGTCTTTTTTTGCAGCAGCTCTTGCCATGAAAACTCTCAAATCAGTAGTACCTGTATTCTTCCTCTTCATGTTTTACACCTGAAGAGTAAAATTGCTCAAGTTTTAGAGTACTAATAGTTATAGATAATCCGACAGTGACAAATAAATTCAGTAGAACACTTTGTATACTTAAATTCTGGGTCAAAGGAGGTAGGTAGCGATTATACCTTGAAATAGCTGAATTTGGGTTGTGTCTTCGAATTCAATCGATTAGTGCCCCTGATTCCTGCAGAGATCGAAAGTTCAGAACTAGAAGGGGGCGATTATTTGTATCATTGTATGCACGCAGGCTCCGCGGCCGCCGCCACGCGTACCTGCTAAACTCCGATCGATCGCCGTTCGCCGACCGGCGAGCTCTGGGCCTGGCCTCCGTGCGCTGCCAATCAGGCGGTTGGCGGCTCGGGCTTGCGGGGCGTGGAGAAGATAACTAGAGAACAGGGGAACTGGGGAAGGGCGGCGCTGCCTGTTCGTGTCCTCGATCACGATCGATTGATTGTTTTTTCTGGTGTGCTGCAGCGATTTGGGCCACATGGGCCATGTCGTGGTTGTGAGGGGGAAATAGACAATGGGCTGACTCTATTTTTGGGCTGCAATGCTTAGCTTAGTACGTTCTGAGTATGAACATCGTTTTTCCTTACAAAACACAGCATATATACTATATATATCTAGTTTTTTGACAAAAATAATGGGTATTCAACTGAATACCCTTGAATAAAGGTGGGCCCGCCCCTGACGGTGGCGGAAGGGTACGGCATGGAGACGGTGGCCGTGAGCTCAGCCTGTTCAATGGCGGCTCAACGTGCAGGGATTGTTCCCCGCTTAGAACCTCAACGGCGGGCTCGACGTGCAGGTCGCACCAGGCTACCGCTACCATGGTGTCGACGAAGACCTTGAGGAAGCAGAGTCCGGAGCTGTACGCGCGGCCTTGGTCCAACCCAAGACACTGTCACTCCCCGCTGTCCGCTGTCGTGTGCCGATGTGTGCATCCGTCAGTATGCCCTCCGCGACGCAAGGGGCAGCCATTGGCATGGACGTGCAGCCGTGCACGTGGCCAAGCCGAGGCAGAGCACACAAATTCGTGATCCGTACAATGGTACAAGTCGCCTCGCCCGCCGAGCCGAGCCCTGCCACAGCTACATGCCCCCGTACCGTGGAGCACCACGGCGGACCACTGCTCCGTGTAGAACGATAAAGAGAGATATGCGGAATATGTTGGTTGTTTTATTGAGCCTCGGGGGCGAGTATATATAGACGTACATGGGGTCATCTTGGAGTACAAGACAAGACACGAGAGTCCTATCTATCCTAGACTACTGCCTAAACGTACAGCCGTACGTATACTCTAACACTCCCCCGCAGTCGTAGCGGGAGCGTCGTGAACAACATGAACGACGTGGACGGTCAGACTGGAGATAAACCGAAGTAGACCCAGAAGGCTGACACCCCCCCGCAGTCGTAGCGGGAGCGTCGTGGTCGATGTCGTGGCACAGACGCTTGGACTGGAGAGGAAGCTGATGAGAGCTCAGGCGAGGTGGTAGCCCTTGTGCCGATGTCGAGGGAGCCGAGAGCGCGAGGCGGTGCCGAGGTCGAGGTAGCCGTTGCGAGGGGATGCCGTGGTCGATGTCGTGGTCGGAGAAGCCGGTGTCGAGGTAGCCGCACGTGAAGCCACGGGAGCAAAGAAGGCGCCATGGTGATGATGACGGAGACGCGTCGAGGGCAGTCGTCGAGGAAGTCGATGCCGAGGTCGATGCAGTCCGAGCCGTCGAGGATGAGGTGCGGCCTTAGTTGTGCCAGAACTAGGCGCACGCCGGGGCGTAGGCATACTATGGTTTTGCCAAAACCGAGTACGCAAGATGAATCGTCGGTGACGCGGTCGAGGCAGTCGTAGGAGTCGATGCCGAAGAAGACGTTGTCGAGTCCGATGAAGACGAGGCGCCGATCCGAGCTTGCCAGGCACGGGGACGCGTCGGGGACGAAGGCACGCAGCGGTGTTGCCAGCACCGAGCATGCGTAGAGCGGGACCAGTACGGTGTCGTGCCATGTCGGTGATAGACTAGCAGAGAAGGCTCCCGGACGGTTGCGAGGCGCAGAGCGGCGAAGACGGGGAAGAGCCGATGCAGTCCGCGGTTGTCGGAGTAGGCGCGAGGGTGGACGGTGGCGATGCCGGGAGGCGGCGTTGCCGGGTGATGGCGATGACGTAGGCGACGAAGTTGTACTGGACGAGGACGAAGGTGTAGGCGGCGAAACCAGCGGCGGTGAAGGCCGTGCAGGTTACGTGAGGAGGCGCGGCGGCGGTACACGAACGTGGCAATGAAGAGCCGACAGCTTGACGAAGACCATGCGCGGACGGCGGCGACCCGCGTCGTGGGAGCGACGCGGTGGTAGCCTGAGACGTCGGTGCACGGGGACGGCGAGGTAGACCGCGTGTAGCAGCACTACGGTCCAGGGGGACGACGTAGCTGCAGTGCGCGAGTCGGTGCAGCGGCTTGAGGCCACCGGCGACGTACGCATCAGGGAAGGCGCGCTCGAGGCCGGAGGGTGGACCAAGGCGGCGGCGCTGCGGCCCGAAGGGGCGACGCAACGGCAGCCCGTTGCTCGATCGGTGGTAGGCTTGCGTACTCGATGACGATCTTCACGGGATCCGGCGGAGGCGCGTGCAAACGGCGGATCAGGCCGGTCGCGTGGCCAGTGTGGCGACGTATCGCAGGCGAGCGGGTGATCAATCCGATCGCCCGCAAAGTCGGGGACGCTGCTTGATGATGAGGTCGAAGGCGCAGCAGACCAAGGCGGTGACGAAGATGGTGCAGAAGTCCCGATCGGAGCAGGCGGCGATGGTCGGCGCCGGGTGACGGGCGGGCAGATGCGCGGACAACGGTCATGCAGGCCGCCGCGTCGCGCTAGACCGCCATGTCGGAGAAGACGCCTTGTGATCGCGCCGGTGTCGGAGTAGAGGCGCGCGAGGATCGACTGGCGGTGGGCGACGCAATCCGATCTATGATCGGTAAACCAAAAGAGAAAACCGATCAAGAGATCGGAGGAAAAGACTTACATGGCAGCCGATCACGGATCGGCGGACGAACCATGCGTACGGGGTGCGCAGCCCCCGGCGGAGATCATGGAGATCGACCTCCCCGGGGCAGCGCGGCCGAAGCGTGTCGACGGTCTAGCGCAGCGCCATGGGAGGCGGCGGCGCTAGGGTTGGGAGCGGCGGCGGCACTAGGGTTTTGGCGGCGGCGGCTCTAGGGTAGGATCGATTTAGACTGATACCATGTAGAACGATAGAGAGAGATATGCGGAATATGTTGGTTGTTTTATTGAGCCTCGGGGGCGAGTATATATAGGCGTACATGGGATCATCTTGGAGTACAAGACAAGACACGAGAGTCCTATCTATCCTAGACTACTGCCTAAACGTACAGCCGTACGTATACTCTAACACTCCGCCGCCGTGCCGCTGCCGCGGGCCGCGCTATAGGCGCGGAATTTGCCGTCCGGGTCGAGGCGCACAAAGCGCATCATGTCGCCGCTCTCGCCGTAGTTGCTGCTGTATGCGACGACAACGGGGGTGGCGAGCGTGAGGTTACCCGTGACCCTGTCAACTCCGGAGCTCCGTCGTGGGGGCCGCTGCTTCCCCGAGCTCCGTCGGCCTCATCCGCATCATGCGGAAGCCGCGGTGTGGCCGTCGCAGCAGCTCAACCAGTGTCGTGCTCTGGCGACCTCGCTGCGCGGTGTGGGCGCGCGCCGCCGCTGACCGATCTCCGCCATCCGGCCTCCTCCGCCGCGCTACCTCGCTGCGCGGTATGGACTCTCCACGACGACCTCTCTCCGCCCTCAACAGCGGCTACGGTGGCCATGAGGTCGGCGCTCAACAGCGGAGACTCGACGAGCTCGCGTACGTATATGCCAACACCGGTGTCAAACCGTATGAGACCAGTAACCAGATCGCACCAACCCGTGACATATCCTTCCTATCAAACTGTTTAAACCAAACCAACCCGCTGCAAACCGGTAGCGACGGCCTGGTTTGAGAAACCGTTTTAAACCGGGAATGCCCAGGCTTATGTCTATGACCTCAGACCCGTGAAAGCATATGATTGCAAAGTAAATGGACCCTGGATCTTAGAGGACATTAATTATCACTTTGTTCTGTCCCGTCTTCCAAAGGTAAACAAGGAAACAGTAATTCGATACCGCCAGAAAAAGAAAGCAGTAGTTCAAGAGATATTTGAATGGAACTCCGACGATGACGATTTTGATGACAATGAAGACATGGTTGAAGCACACGGGGACAAATATTTTGACATTGTGATTTGGATTTCACCCATACAAAGAGAGATTCTCTTTTTGAGCAGGGCAAAGAAATTCAAATCGAACGCAAGGGGATTTGCCTATCATTTGAATAGCTTCAAGGTCGAAAGCTTAGGTAGCATATACCCAGCGGATTACAATAGTTTCGACCACGATATAACCAATGAAAGTCGAAACATCTATTCCTTTCCATATACACCAATGTACTAAATCGAAGAGAGAGGTCCCATAATTAGTGGATTGATCATTGTATCAAACATGATAATATACATTATGTTTTGTACCTTTGCATACTTTGGATATTTATTTAATGAAAAAACCGCCGTGTGCATCATTTTGATGCAGAGGCTGGGGCTCAGCTCCCATTTCAGAAAAAAATACATTATGTTTTTGTCTGTGCTTTCTGTTGCGGGACCATTATTTTGGTTAAATACTAATGCTAGTAATATTTCCTGTTATCAACTATCTAGTTAGATTCTCCGTATGGTACTCATGCTTCCAAGCAGGGGGTTGTTTGGATGTATAGGCTCACATCAAGTTACACGATCTAGTTCAGGAAAGCATAGAGAGCGTATAAGCATCGAGAGCGCTTCCACTTGTAGTCATCAACCGTTGCCACCCGGTTCATATTGAACTTTCAGAGCTCTGTACATGTACACCAAGGAGTAGATTTCTTCTGGGTTCTCTCCTTTTACTTTTATTTCTTCGAGTTCTCATTGTCCTCGGAACAATTTTCTGCACCACTAGAAAAACGTGACCAGATATCCACACGGTAATGCCTAAGGCAATGATCAAACATAACACTTTGCTGGTGAATATATAATAAATTTAAAATATACTCCCTCTGTTACTTGATATAAGGTGTATAGCTTTTCCTGAAAATTCAAACTCGACTAACTTTGACCAGGATTTTAGAAAAAACTATCAATATTTGAAATACTAAAAAAATAAAATATGAAAATATATGTCATGATGAATTTAATGGTACTGATTTGATATTTTAATTGCTGATAATATTTTCTAAAGTCTTGGTCAAAGATAGTCAAGTTTGATTTTTCAGTAAAACTATACACATTATATCAAGGAACGGAAGGAGTACATACTAAGATAGTTTTCATATCACCACCCAGGTAGCTAGAAAACAGGATTGGGCTGTTGTGTGGTCGACTGAAAAAACAGAATTTTTGGTCATCTACACATTACAAAATAGAAAAAAATTATAAAATATATTCATTAACACAAAATAATATTTGAAGGTTGTCTATATCCTTGTTTCAAAAAAATAAGGTTGTTTGTATCAGTCGATGGAAATATTAGGGATATTTTCTCCTTTAAAAAAAATGGTAACACAAGTAATCATTTGCACATTATAAATACACAAGGTCTACACTTAAATAATGCACAACTAGCTAGTGTATATGTAAAGAATTACCCGGTGCAAAGCATTAGTATTTTTTTTTAATTTTCAAAGAAGGGTATTAGTATAACAATTTGCGAGGTTGTACCGTGGGAGGTATATCGGTTTTATATAAAAAGCGCCCCGAGGACATGATTACATCGTAGGGCATAAACGCGGAACATGCACCCCACGATAACTATATTTTACATGGACTATTCGCCTACCCAAAAATAATACAATTGCAGAACCCTTCTGCGGGATAGTCCTGTTTGTGCAGTGAGTGCCACTTAAGAGTTGGGTATTGGGTTATGCAAGTGGGTGAGTGTTTCCACCCTTTCTTTGTTTGGGGAAAGACCGTAATCCATGGGCTCCACCGTCTACCCCCAAGATATGCTTTGAAAGTGGGTTATCCCATGTGTTGATTAAGGAAAGATGGTAAAGTCACAAGAGTTAAATGCACGAGAAAATATTGAGCTGACAATTTGGGCGCAAAAAAAGATAATTTAATAAAAAAATAGAAAGAGAAAAGGGCCGTGGTAGAGTACTTCGTGGTGTGTTTAACTTGGGCGCACAACAAAGAATTCTATCTTTGTCGTGTGTGCCTCAAAGACACATGGAAAATCATACAGTGGGTCCCGTGGTCAGAGCTTTGCTGTGTATTCGCCTTTGCCGAATGTTGTGCCATTTGGGCTTCGTCTAGCTAGCGTGGCCGCAGGGGACACGTGTCCTTCGTCTTCACCGTGTGCAGACATTTGTCGTGTTTATTTCCCGCCTTTACCATGTGTTTTTCTTTGCGATGAGTTTTCCTTTGATTTTGTCGTGATCTTTTTGTTTGCCAGCAGTTTTTTCGACGCCTCTAGGTAAAGATATCTACAAGTTTTAGAGTACTTGGTAATTTTAACAACCGTCCATCCGCTTAAATCTAACGGTGGGAAAATAGGAGCTACCTAAAACTACCAGAAAAAACTACCTGAAACTACCGAAATTGTATTATTTTTTATCTGATATTAAAAGGGTATTTAGGTAACTCGTCCTAGAATAAAAAAAAATGTAAATCGTCCCAACATTCCGCACTGTCTGATCTGCCGCCGCTGCCTCACTCTCTCCCCAAAATCGGCCGCCGCTTCCCCAAATCGCCGCCTCCCCGGCGCGCTCGTCCGCGACGGCCACGTCCTCAACGCCGGCCACCGCGGGGCATCGGCCGCCTCCCCGGCGTGCTCGTCCGCGACGGACACCTCCTCACCGCCGGCCACCGCGGGCCCCCGACCCGGAACGGACGGCATCGGCCGCCTCCACGGCGTGCTCGTCCGCGACGGCCACCTCCTCACCGCCGGCCACCGCGGGCCCCCCGACGCCGGCCAACTCTCGTTCCATCACCGCCGGCATCTCCCGCGTCCCGAGCATCAGTTCCCCGGCCCGCTCTCCGCGGGCATCGTCGGTGCCGAGGCCGCCGCCCAGCAAGGTGACCCTTCTCCCACCGGGAGCTACCGCAGGAGGTGCACACGCGGGGCAGCGGGGGGATCCCGGGAAGAGCAGGATCCAGGAGAGGCCGACGCCGGCAGGTCATCGGCGGCGGCGGCGCTGAATAGGGACGACAGGCTGTGCGTTAATCTCGTGGGCAGCAGCAGTGCGGCCGGACCTCTCCACCTCTTCGGCAGCGTCCATGTCGCGCGCGCCATGGACGGCCTTTGACAATCAGTCGCGAGGAGGAGCAGTTGGCGTAGGAGGACGAGTCATCCAGTTGACGGGGGTGCTGCGCGGCGTCTCCGCCGCGCTCGTCTGCATGAGCCACGGCTCGGACGAGACCAAAAGCACCGTGCCGGAGGTGTTTGCGGTGGGGTTCCTCCTACTCTCTGAAGCGTCCAAGAGCACCGTGCCGACGGCGTGTACTAGGTTAATTCCAGTTAGTCCTACTCTTTCCCCCGGTGAGTTGCCTTGGCCAGATAAGAAAATACTGATTCAGTTTGTTCGTGTACTTGCTAGTTTGGTAAAATTCGAAAACTGAAGTTACCCCGTGTTGGTTCCCTGTTGAATACTGAATCAGCTTCATGAATCAATATGAATCATAGTGGAGTAACTGGAATTAAGCTATCTTAGTGCAGCTTCATTGATTTTGTGTCAGTTTGTTTATAGAGTAAGAGTAGCAGTAAACTGGAGTATGGTAGTGTAAGGTCTAGAGTTTGCTCTGTTGCTTGCTACTGCTTAGTTCATGCTCCACTGAATTTATGAGTAGGAGTATTTGCCTTGGAGTTTTTGTTTGGGTTGCTCGAGTATTTGCCTTGGAGTTAATATTACTTGGAGTAGCAATAAATTGCAGTACTCGTGTCTTTTTTTAGCAGTGTCGTGCCGTGTTAACTTGCAGTGAAATTCATTGTTGATCGGAGTAGTTTATCTGTAGTTTCAGTAATAAAACTGGCAGGAGTAAATATTGCAGTAAGTTGAATGAATTCGCAGTAACCTTCATGGGAATCATGTAGCCTATGAACTAGCTAAGTATGGTTGTAGGATTGAGGTGTGGGGGTGTGTTAATAGGACCAGTCCCTCGCTGTGTGGAGGAGGACTGTAAAATATATGCATCATATATTTATTTGTCATCTAGTGTTTTGTACTTGCAGTTTGCAGATTCAGCCTGGGATGAGCTTAAGCATATTTTCAAGCTGTTAATTTTCTGGTATAATTTTCTTCATTTACTTCTGGGAAGTGACAAGCACATGCCAAAGCGAAGTTTAGAGGTAAATAGTTCCTATATCTTGTCATCCCCATTATACCTTACTGTCCTGGTGTGTTTTTTTGGATAAATAACTCTTTGAAGAACAAGTCAGTAGCACCTGGTGTGTTGTCATTGTTTGTAGACGAACGACTGTGAGAGATCGAATAAAACCACGAATGTTGACATCCCGATAGTTTAACTTCTCATAACATAAAAGATTTAAATCGTTTGCTACTTGAATTCCTGGTTCGCCTCATAAATATTGTCATGAATTGAAAACAGTGGAAAACGGAAATGTTCATAAGTTGTACAACATGCTATGAAGACGACACATCTTCAACTGCCCAGGAATGGCTCTTCCCGTAAACGTGCCCTTCAACTCCCACACCCCGTGAACGTCATGGTGTTTCGTATGGATGCTGCTTCGCCTTTGATTTTGTGCGTTTGCGCGTCAGACGTTCATTGATAGTCTTGGTGGCAAATTGTTCTTTGACCGGGTTAGGTGGAGGTTTTGTTCGCATAGGATCATTCTTCCTAGGACGTCCAGGTCTTCGCTTAGTGGGCTCGTTGGTTTTTTTGGCATCATCAAGATTGTTGATCTCCATGATGTCGTCGTCTGAACCTTTAGGTTCCTGTGCTTCGCGGGCATCATACTCCTCCTTCTGTACAGCAGAATAGATGAAATAGAAAGTCAGTTTTGTAGCATCGAATGTAGGGATGAAATACATCGTCAGTTGTGTAGCACTAACCGTTATAGGCTTGTTGTACGATTCCATTTTTAGCCGGTTTCTATCTGAACGCACTAGGCTTGAACATATTTTCCAGCTGAAAATGTGTATTAGTTCCTAAATTTGATAGGACACATGTTAGCATATCGGTGAAGGCATAGAAAATTCATGATTTTTTTTTCGCTGACCTGTTTGAAATTCTCGGTCATCGCGTCGCCGTTCCATGATAGCATGTACTTTAGCGTGTACGCCCCACAAGAATAGCTGCAATGTAAAGTTGAAGTTTATTAATAATGTGTTGTAGGCGAGGAATAATTTAGGAGGACATAATTACCCGTCCGTCTGTAGGGGTATGTCAGTGTAGCATCTGATTTTCCACTTGGTAATGTTGATGGGGTTAGTTGGTGATACCAAGCCACCCTCGACCGCCTCGTTAATGCACGACTGGATGGCCTCCACCTGGTGCATGACAAGTGATAGAAATGTTTTGCGCTAAGTTTTTCGGAGAATTATGTGCCATGTGACCTTCAGAGGCACTAAGATCATGCTTACCAGGGCATTTTCCCTGGCCTCGTCACGTAATGCTGGGAGGGAGTTCAGGACCTGAATCTCTTCCTTGTCGAAATTAAACACCAGTAGGTGCCAGTGGATTTTTCCTACATTGAATGGGACATGTACCTGCCATAAAAATAATGCACTAGTTTAGGACTGGTGGGATGAACTGCTTCATGTAGTTCGTGATTATGGAATAGGATAGTCAGTAAACATAAGTACCATTCGGCGCCCTACAAATTTCTGTGCAATACGAGGAACCCACGGGCTTCCGCATCGCATTGGAATAGTCCCCGTCCCACATTCGCCTAACAACTTGCGGGTGTCGGTAGTGCTTAGAACTGATGTAGTATCAGTCTCGATATTGCTAATTTGTACATATGCCATAATAACCTGCGAAAGTTGCAATCATGTAATGTGCCGCTATTTCAATAACTTCATAGATTGTAGTATCATGTGTTTACCTGATCGAAAAGGTATCCGCTGTTGACATTTGGCTTGAGGTGATCCGCTGTTAGGACAATGTCTCCGAGGTCAACTACATCAACAGGGTCGTAAGTATCGCGGATGAAAAGTGCGACGTTCAAGTCTTCCTCTGTCAACATGTAATCGTTGTCGAATACAGGTTTGCGCGGGGGGGATGGTTGATCGAACTGCTTGTCTTGCATCTCGTGTTTTGCACTCTGTATTCCGGCAGTAGCCACCACCGTCGAAGCGGCATACCGAGCAGTTAGTGCGTCATTGCCATCATCTGGATGGAGTTCCTATAAGTAATTTTTTGGTTATTAATCACATAAATGTTCATGTTAGCATGGTGTTGGGACTGAAATAATACCTGCACGTATGCACCATTTGATGTTGATTGTGTCTTGGTCTGACGTAGGGATCTCAGTTCCTATAGGATGAAATATATGCAATGAACAAACTGAAATACATGTGTAACAGCGATAATGCAATAGCAGATACCTGGAGATCCTTTTTGACTTCTGTAAGTTCATCCTCCAACCTTGACAGCCTAGGTTGAGCACCAAATTCTCTCCTAATATCTATCAACTCGTTAGATATTTTCAGTAATTTCTCAACAAAGTCGTGCGTTTGATCCAGTTGTTTTTTGACGCACATCTTTGTATGTTCCGAAAGATGGTTGATGACGGTTTGCTTAATAATGTCCATCTGTGAAAAAAATTGAATTCCATTGTGTTAGCAAGTTTCAATTCGACCTTTTGTTTGGTACTGAAATAGATGTGTCTTCAAAGATATTACTTGTTGGCTACTAAAGTGTGACATGTTGGTTGTGGTCGATAGCTAGTCTCACCATCCGCATGTCTATCTTTGCTGGTAGGATTAGCAAAGCTATCTTTGTTGGGGATAGTCATCCCCACAATATCCACGGTAACCTTGCAGATGGTAGAATTCATAAATGGTAGTATGTAGTTAAGGTAAAAGCAAAGGTTAAGTCTGAAATGTACCACTCCTTTATCTAGACCGCCGTTATTGTAAGCCTCGCTTCTTAGTTTTGCATTGTTTTCATCCCACCGTGCCATAATTGGAGGGGGTATAGAAGAATATTTAGCCGGACCAGCACGGACATGCTCCCAGTACCAAAACTGCAGGAAACACAATCATTAGTTGACGTATGGATAGATATGTACATCATATGAATATGTGTATGATGTGAACCAGGGTTGTACAACTTACTTGAAGCAAAGGTAAATTTCCCTGAAGACAAATTTTATCTAGTTGTCGAAAATTCCGGATGGAACTCAACAAGTGATTCAGTGTGAAACAGCCCCAGTTAAAGTTGGGTATGTGTGCCACATTTTCAACAAGGTTTAAATACCTGGCATCGATGTATTCTTTTGCAGTAGGTGCTAGGATAATGCCAATAGCATACAAAACAAAACTCCTGATGAAATCATCATTAGGAGTTGTGGAGGCTGTAATCATGTCCTCCAGTGTACTTATATAAATCCTCCCACCAGTTTGAAAAGCATTGAACAAATTTATGTTTACTGGTCTTTGCATACGGGTAGTTATATCCTCTCCTCGTATCGGAATGTCCATTATATGGGACACGTCAGATGGAGTGATAGGAATGTACTTTCGAGCGATTGGAAAAGATCCCTTGTCCATGCAGTAGCGGTTCGCTAGCCTCAGCAACATTCCACGTCGGAGAAACACTGGCTCCATATGTATTAGCCCTCCAAGGCCAGTTTTTGATATGATGGCGTCTTTGTGTTCTTTTGATAAACCTTTCAAGGTGTTCGCGAACCTTGTCGGTGAACAAATTAACCTCATTCCTGTGTATTTGTCATTGAGTGTCTGCAACACAACATTAATTTTCTGTAAGGCTAAAAGATCAATGTGCATGGTGATATTTTAAAGAGAGTAGCAGTAATGTACCTGTTCGTCTTCTTCGAGTGGTAGTTCAGCGTCATCATAACTTATAGCAGGAGTATCCATTTCTGGTCAATTAAGCAGAAAGAGAAACCAGATCAACTCATTTCAGTAATAATTTGTAGAACTTTATGAAAACAGCAGATTCTGTCCATTGATTATGTGCACTCAGATTTGTAACTCAGATTTCGATGTGCAACAGGTACGAGCAGTGAATGACACGAAGATTTCTGGTTTAATACCTTGTTTCCGAGGCGGTGGCGGTGGAGACTGCCTGACGGTCGTGACACGCGGGTGCTTGCTCAGCGTTGGAGGGTGCGGCGAAGATCGCCTGAGAGGCTGAGAGAAGAATTGTTCATGCGACGAGGAGGCGGCGGCTGCGAGAGGTTCTGTGGACGTACGGTGCTTCAGAAGGGAAATACGTCTCAGCTGAAGCGCATGAGATCCCTGGAATCGGGGAGATGCGATTGTTTAGTTAATTGCTTCGCGTAAAGGATGCATAGTATGCACCTACCAAAGAATTGCATGCACCTTCCATAATTAGCATTCTTGTTTTTCTCTCTCTCACGTGGCTTAAATAGGAATCATTTACCATGCCGGCGACCTCTGTTTCCATTCCGCGCCAAACTGTTTCCCGCGAGAGAGAGAAAGAAGCGATCGGGGAAAGAGATCCCGGAGTTCGGGGCCAGCGGGCGCAATTAATTCTTGCGATCGTTTATTCGGAGGGATATGATCGGAGGGATTCTTTCCAATTCTTGGCTGATACGGACTGCTTCCTTTCCATTTTTCCTAGGGCCAATTGCTTCGGTTCGGTTAAGATTTATACGGAAATCATTGCTGGCTGATATCAGCGGAAATACTAGCACAAGTACACTTTTCAGGAGATTATTACAATTTATCAGGTTGCATGCGTAGTTCATCGAACAGTAAACAGTTTCCGTCTAAAATATTACGAGAAGTACACAGCCATACAGTTTAATATTCGGACACGTAGCCACATGTACGGTACAATTACGATAATTATGAAACTGCAATTACGATACAATTACACATCATTCCACATCACATAATTATGAAACTGCAATTACGATACAATTATAGGAGAATCTAAGGAGAATCTACAAGGGAAGAACTGACAGAAGAGATCTGATGATGGCAAACAGTAGTAGTACTATGTACGGTTCGGCTGGGCCACAGAACAACGTGAGACGGATGCCGGCAAAGAATGATAGGTCTCACCGTAGAGCCAATGGTTCGGTGAAGAAGAAGCACCGGCGTCCGATCGATCGCGCAGGAAGAGAAGTTAGAGGGTGAGGCAACGGCCAGGATAAAATGTGGAAACCAGATGACCTAGACCGGTAATAGCGTGTCTGGATGAATGACCTCGCCACTTCTTGACCCATATGACCTAGATCAGTAATAGCGTGCTCGGACGAATGACCTCGCCACTTCTTGACCCATATGACCTAGATCGGTAATAGCGTGCCCGGACGAATGACATCGGCAGTTGTGGACCCAGATGACCTAGATTGCTAATAGCGTGCCCGGACAAATGACATCGCCACTTCTTGACCCAGATGACCTAGATCGGTAATAGCGTGACCGGACGAATGACATCGGCAGTTGTGGACCCAGATGACCTAGATCGGTAATAGCATGCCCGCAAAAGTGACATCGCCACTTTTGAAAACTAGATGACCTAGATCGGTAATAGCGTGACCGGACGAATGACATCGGCAGTTGTGGACCCAGATGACCTAGATCGGTAATAGCGTGCCCGCAAAAGTGACATCGCCACTTTTGGAAACTAGATGACCTAGATCGGTAATAGCGTGCCCGGATGAATGACATCGCCACTTCTTGACCCAGATGACCTAGATCGGTAATAGCGTGCCCGGACGAATGACCTCGCCACTTCTTGACCCAGATGACCTAGATCGGTAATAGCATGCCCGGACGAATGACCTCGCCACTTCTTGACCCATATGACCTAGATCGGTAATAGCGTGCCCGTACGAGTGACGTCGCCACTTTTGGAGACTAGATGACCTAGATCGGTAATAGCGTGACCGGACGAATGACATCGGCAGTTGTGGACCCAGATGACCTAGATTGCTAATAGCGTGCCCGGACAAATGACATCGGCAGTTGTGGACCCAGATGACCTAGATCGGTAATAGCGTGACCGGACGAATGACATCGGCAGTTGTGGACCCAGATGACCTAGATCGGTAATAGCATGCCCGCAAAAGTGACATCGCCACTTTTGGAAACTAGATGACCTAGATCGGTAATAGCGTGACCGGACGAATGACATCGGCAGTTGTGGACCCAGATGACCTAGATCAGTAATAGCATGCCCGCAAAAGTGACATCGCCACTTTTGGAAACTAGAGGACCTAGATCGGTAATAACGTGACCGGACGAATGACATCGCCACTTCTTGACCCAGATGACCTAGATCTGTAATAGCGTGACCGGACGAATGACATCGGCAGTTGTGGACCCAGATGACCTAGATCGGTAATAGCGTGCCCGCAAAAGTGACATCGCCACTTTTGGAAACTAGATGACATAGATCGGTAATAGCGTGCCCGGACGAATGACATCGCCACTTCTTGACCCAGATGACCTAGATCGGTAATAGCTTGCCCGGACGAATGACCTCGCCACTTCTTGACCCATATGACCTAGATCGGTAATAGCGTGCCCGTATGAGTGACATAGCCACTTTTGGAGACTAGCTGACCTAGATCGGTAATAGCGTGACCGGACAAATGACATCGGCAGTTGTGGACCCAGATGACCTAGATCGGTAATAACGTGCCCGCAAAAGTGACATCGCCACTTTTGGAAACTAGATGACCTAGATCGGTAATAGCGTGCCCGGATTAATGACATCGCCACTTCTTGACCCAGATGACCTAGATCGGTAATAGCGTGCCCGGACGAATGACCTCGCCACTTCTTGACCCAGATGACCTAGATCGGTAATAGCATGCCCGGACGAATGACCTCGCCACTTCTTGACCCATATGACCTAGATCGGTACAGTTCGCACCGTCTATCTATGTTATCAACATTTTGCCAACATCATTTTTATATTCATAGCTATCTATTCTTTGGGACAGGAATGTCCATACGCCTACCTTGATATTGGCGAGGGAGATCAGGACGAAGATGGCACATCACCAACCACAATGCCCTCTTCACTTAACAATATCAAGAAAGAATTGTCTTTTGACAAGGGTGACGAGCAGAACAGCGTATGATCATTCAGCACATGAAGATCATTTAAGGACCAAAATGATGTTTAATGGTTTTGTAATAGGTTTTCAGTTTTCGTTACTTGTCCTAAGTGACATTTACCTTAGTGGATCAGAACAGCGCATGATCATTCAGCACTTATTTTCTTCTGAAAAATTATTGTGTTCTAAAACGCCCCTTCGAGATTAATTTGAGTGAGATTTACTAGCTAAAACTTTCTCAGTACAAAAAAAGTACAAGATGATTTCATTACTCCCTGTCTAAAAGCGAGGAGGATTTCCCAAGAATATCAACTAAGCACTTTCATTTAGACGGTTTTAATTACTAAGCACAAGCACCAACGTGCACTGAATATCAACTACAAATAAGAGGTAAAGCCTAGTAGTGCTCCATGGCCTTCTACGCAGACAACTTCAGTACAGCTCCTTGTCTATGTCATTGAAGTATGGGTGCTCCATGGCCTTCTACGCAGACATCCGCTTTGCCGGCTCATACTGATCGGTCGTCACAGAGGACAGTCCCATACACAAACGCTTGATCAACAGCACAGAGGTGTCGCTACACTAGACGACTCCATTCCGTGAGACAGGAAAACAACAAGATTAACAACCTTCATGATAAATATCAACAATCAAAAATACATTTGAAGAGCAACTCAATGGACTGGAGTTCTGGGCAACAGAGCTACACTCCCGTCGAGCCTTCGGTATGTCATGGCAGCGAGCATGCCAGGTGGATAATCCAGAAGATATAGCTGTCATATATTACACCTTAACAAAACATACTTGTATCACAATATCAGAATCCCCTTTGTCTTGTACGCCACAAATCTGCTGATGGAAGAAGAGCAAATCGAATCCTACTCTGCTGATCTTCCATTAAGCTGCATCAGCCACCTACTCAATGAAAAGGCATGTGAGCAGGATGTGATGAATATGGTATGAAAAATCACTTCACATAATTGAGTTATTGGCATCAGGAAACACCAGAAAGACTAGTTATTAGCATACCAACAGAAAGTATTCTCCAAAACCTGAAGGTGTATCTTAAACTGTTCTTCCTATATGAAACTACACATTCCGCCCAAAATTGCTATAAAATATAAAACTAGCAGGAAAAAACTGCTACCTCTTTCAACTTGGGGCATTTACGCCGGTTGTGACCCTGCTCCCCGCAATAGCCACACTTCGATTTTGGTCGTGGTTTTGTCGTCTTTGCCCGCAGCCTTTTCTTTGGTGCACCTCGGCCTTGCACACGCACTGGATCCAAAAGGTTTCCCAAATCACCAGAGTCAAGTTGCGCCGTCTGCGACACGACTGGACCAAACCTAATGCATTCCTTCTGACCACTACTTGATTCCTTGCTGCCAGCTTCTGCATTCAGAATCATCTTCAGACGCTCATACGCCTCATCAGATAGACATGCCCTGATACTTGACGCGTTACTCAGTTTCCGCAACTCACGGTACCTCATCAGTATTTTAGAGTACTCATACATGTCACTCTTTCTGTTCGGAGGGTACGCAGACTTTGCACCCATCGTCCACCTGGTGGGAAGACAACACTTGGGTAGTCGTGTTACTTGTAGTTTTTCCAGCACGAACAATATGTGGGAACATGGTCTCCCTTCGCATTCCAGCTTACGACAAGAACAGCTGATCCTGTACAAAGAACCTTGCTTCTCCTCATAGTGCACCTCCAACTTCTTCTCTCTTCTATCTTTCTTAGCCACAACATATATAGACAAAGGCCCTCCATCTAGTACCTCGCAGATAAAACAATTCTTCACAGCGTCTATGCTCCATGTGAGCAAACGAAACACCTCGGGCGTGAAAGCTTCTGCAGCGTGTTTCACAAGAGTTGAAGCATCCGGCTCTGTAAATGGTACGGACTGCAAGGCCACGCAGTCTAGGAGAGCCTCGTTCAAGCGTCGTGAAGAAAGGCAACGCTCGAAGTGCTCTACCATTTTAAACATTGTCATACTACCGTCAAGATGGGTATGGCAGCTGAAAACGTCCGCAACAACCACTCGTACGACTCTGTAGTTTCATGAGAAATAATACCACAACCAAAAATGACAGTGCTGCGGTGGTGATTCAGCCCCACGAAAGGCACAAAAGGTAGATTGTACTTGTTGGTTCTATAGGTGCTATCAAAAACAAGAACATCACCGAAAGCCTCGTAGTCCAGCCGTGCTTGACTATCGGAACAGAACAATCCCTTCATATGACCATCTTCATCTACCAAGTACCTGAAGAAAAAATCTGGATCTTTTTCTTGCCGCGCCATGAAGTGACGGATAACCGTCTGAGCATCACCGGCAGAGATTATTTCCTGCTTGTACACATGGCAGAAATTATAAATGTCCCTCATCGTGCATCCAACATCTTTATATCCACCGGATTTCATGCACAAAATATCCATGAGTTTGTGTTTACGTATCCCAGAAACTTCCATCTCTATAATGTCCGCTCTCTGCTCGTCGCTGATCCTTCTGTGTGAACGCAGCAGGCAAGCTAGGTCCTGTGGGGCCAGAGGATGGGTGTGCTCGTCGTTGAAATCCTTAACAAACCACCGCCCTGTTCCCTCGACCCTAGCAATGACCAATTTGGCTTTACACCCAACACAAGTGATATTCCGTGGCCTCCTCTTCCTATCTTCTCTCTTCCTCTTCATGTGCTTCTCTTCACGGCAGCCTTCACGACTACACACAAGTTTCCTCAAAATAATCTCTTTCTTGGCTCCATCCCACTCGACATAATCCTTCCGCACACTAAAACCTTTCTCAAGAGCATAACTGTTATAGAACCGAAAACCTTCATCCTCGCTATCAAACATCTTGCTGGCAATCTCACGGTACTCAGCCATGGACTCGGCCATGTCTTCCTGTATATCAAGTTAAAAATTATCAGATGATACACAATGTTCCGAAGCAATTAAGCATATGCTATATAAAATGATGGCCTAGCAAAAAAAGCATATACAATCAGCATATAATGTACCGTATTCAGTGGCAGAATAGACACTAACAGCTTGCACATTTTTTATGGTTCGAGCTAAATTAAGACAACCTCAACAACAACAACAATTTTTATCCCATTTACTTTTACAAACAAGCTAGAGGCAAATACTTCGTTCTCAACCTGTACAACCACGCCTTGTTACAGCTGCAGATCTTGAGCAAATACTACACTACAACTACGTTTACCAAGCAAGGTAAGCAAACTGACTAAACAAAAAGCATGGCTACATACTGGAGCAATTAATTAGGAGAAATTTGACTAAACAAAAAGCATGGCTACATACTGGAGCAATAATTAGGAGAGATTTCTCCTGTAACATGGGCAGACTGCTAAATTTATGTCAAGCAAAGCAGGTGCTTCTTGTAATTTCTAGGCTTCGGTTTACTTCTTGCTTTTGTCCAAGCTTCCATGGCAGCGCTCTGTTTTCATGGAGATGGTGCACAAAGCAGGGTAAGATATATGGGGGCTGTGAATGTATATGAACAACAAAATATACAGTGGTATGCAACCTTGTGATCAAGATGAAACCAAACGTTGAGAAAAATACAAAGTACTTGATTCCTATAACAGAAGCATCACAATCTACCAAACTAAAACACTCACCAATAGCCTAACTAATTCTAGACTGGGTTCATACATTAGCAAACGACTTCAGAGGAAGGGGTCACGCATTACCTAAAATTGCACACCGAAAAAAGAGAAGGTCCAGCAATACACAACCTTGCTGAACTATGCATGCATCTTCTGAAACTACAGAACACCATGGCACTCCTCCGTTTCTGAGCACATTCAGTGCGTTGATTGTCAGTAATTAATCAATAGATCCAAGTGCTATTTGAGGCATAAATTGGCTTACAAACTGCAAAAAAAAATCCAATCGAATCAGCACATGCATGATGCATCTCGAACAATTTAACTAAGAACAGAACAGTGGATTACATGCTAGCATCAGAGATCAGACCATCAGTTAGCTCCAGCCGCATCTTACTACTAATTGGAAGAAATCCTTGTCACGTGTAAACTCAACGTCTATCGCCGTCTGAAGCAAGCATCTGGATCCTCCTTGCCGCCGCCGCACGGCGTGGCTGTCCACCGCCGGCTCAGGGCCGACCTGGTGTTTCGCCCCGTCGTACTCGCACCCCTCCAAGCGCCCCTAACCCCGCGGCTCCTACGGCCCCTCAGCTGCTGTCGGCCCGCCGCCCTGTGCCTGGCCGCGTGGTGGTGAAGATGAGGTCGATCGATCGGAGCTGTCGAGCCGCAACTTGTTAGCGACCTGGCGACGGAGAGGAGCGGATGCGGAGGGCGTCGTGGAGAGGACGCGGTGCGGCGGCGACCTGGCGACGGAGAGGAGCGGATGCGGAGGAGCGGCGGTCTGGCTACACGGTGGCGGCGGTCTGGCGGCAGAGCGGAGTGGATCAAAACGAGACGACGAACTCATGAACCTAATCCTGTTTATGGACCAATTACCACTGTACCCCTAACTAATTAAAATTCTGTGCTCCCGTAAAAAAAAAAGGTTACTGTGCTTGGATGGCTGACATAATTTAGTGGGATTAGAGTCAAATCCGACGGCAGAGATATTTTAGGTGGAGAACTACCCGAAACTACCTGGGTAGTTTTCCCAAGCACCATAAAAGAGCTCAAAGATATCATATGTCATGCGGTCCGACAAAATGCTAAAGGAACGTTGGAGGACACGGCAAATTACTGATTTCCTGTGGTGAAAATATATCCCTTGCAATATAATGCCAGTGATTTATAACTCTCTAGAGGTTTATCTTCTCCCATCTTGAGTTTAGTCAAGTGATATGGTAATAACATTACTTTATGAAAGTATAGCAGTGTAAAGGCAAAGAAATGCATGACCAATTTGTAATGGATAAAAACCAAGAAATCGTCCATGCCTTGATCACAATTTGAAAACAAAGATTGTAAAGAGTAATCAATATGGTGTTATGAAGGCATTCCTAAATTAAGACATTAGACTTGATTCTTGAAATGTCACATTTAAACTGATTTATACGTCAAATTCTGCCTCACACAAAGTTTCAAATCTATAATATTGAAGATAACATAATATTATGGACTTAGTTACTATGATAATACAACACTCTGAGGTCTTGGCCATGACAGTTTAGTTAATGAATCCAATCTTTCCTTTTGTAGGAAAATCTGATTTTAATGATTAGTTAAAACAATTGCATCAGGTAAAAAATAAAAATATGAATAACCATGATTTATGGTACACTTGGAAGTTCTATCAAAGTATTTCAAATTGTTACCTCTAGCTGCACATTTTCCGAAGAAACAACAGACAACCAAACCTACGCAAGCTGAATCAACCTTTTAAATTTTGAAAAGAGGCATGGGTCATCTATAAAACATAACTACATAATAGCCTTTCCAAGTCATTCACTAATGTTAAGATACTAGATAAATTCCCCGCGCATTGCGGCGGGAAGCCAAGTAAAAACTTGTATTTACAATGGAAGAAGACAATTTGGCTACAATGCTAGAAAAGATGCAGCGCTCCGCTTTCTCGAGACATAAAAAAAAAGTGGACATGTGCAATCGAAATTATTGAAGTTCATAATCCAAACAACTGGCAATTTTGATATCGCTTGTTTGAGCCTTCACTCTTCCACGATGTACATTCATGCTTATTGTTAGCTAGCTGAATATCAGTATGGACAACATCCAGAATTCCTAATTCTCATCTCAAGAAAAAATTCATAATTCTCATATGAAAAAATACTGGCGCTGAAAGTCGTGTGTTATACTTGTTTACTGCAACCACAAAAGAAACTATTCATGATAGACCTTGCTGACCAAAATGAAACTGCCCAAACTGAATTCTTGCAAACTAAGAGCAATATTTTTACACAATTTGGGTCCTCGCATGGAAAATCTACACTTCGCCTATCATGATGTATTCTTGTATCCAATTGCCAATGCATATTATTGCAAATATTTAATTAGTATAAAAGGGAATCGGTCACAAAATTTTGCCTCTATACTTGCCTTCTCAGTCTCCGGCAGAAGAATATCTCTATTTTTATAGAGGTTTGGCCTGAAGAGATATGAATTCAACAATACTTTGCCAATTGATTTAATCGTTTGTATTCAGTACCTGTTCCAATATAATGCAGATTTTCCAAGGCCTCTATCTGCAACACGCAAGTAACAGGACAGTTCATTCTGAACAAATCAGTAAAGAAGAAGAAAAGGCAGGTGTATGAGCAGAATAGAAGACTATACAACACAGGTCATGCCCAGATCTGGAGCTCAACACACACCCTTTGCAATCTATCGCCCGTGAACTAAAGCCACGCCCATGAATTACTACGGGAAATATTGTACATAATTCTCTACATAATAAAACAAAAGAAGAAAAGTAAATCCTGGAAGGTAAAGAGAACAGGGAAATACACTGTCGGAGTAAGTTGGAAGATGAATTCCGTGGAACCATGAATTAATTTGAAGTTCTTTCCAGGCTGAAGCCACGAGGAAGACGATAACGCTTTAGGGGAGGGGGATTCAAATAATCAAGTAAGCTGTGGTAGAATAATCATCCGAAGGAAGCAATGTCAAAAATAATTAGCCGGCAAAGTGGAGGAGAACATGCTCGTATCTGAACATAGTATAGAGATCAGTGTTAGAGGAAGCAATGTCAAAACCAAAAATAACAGACAAAGTGCAGTAAATATGCTATGTTTAGGATACCTAATTGGACAATAAAAAGCATAGTAAGACTTGGAAAGGGGAAATCCGGTTCGCGGGCAGCAGCGACTGCTGCACATGCATGCCCGCCAGAATACTCGGCACCAGCATGAGATGGGTGGCGAACGACGGGAACATCCGCTGTCAGTAGGACGGGATCAGTGATAGTCTCGATCAGACTTCAATCTCGTACAACGAAGTGGTCTCCCTGGGGCGAAATCCATTGAGATTTGAGAATTGAGCAGGCGGCGGACGGCGGGCACCGGCACCATGTGTGGTGAAGCCGGGAACGCTACGCTGTTTAAATCGATGCGGAAGTCCCCATCGGTTACTCCTGTAGGTCTTTGATGGGGCAGATAAAGGAGATGAAAGACCATCAGTTTCGGTTTGCATAATAGTAGTGGGCGCCGGAGGAAACGGATGTGGTGATGGAGATGTTGAAGAAGGATAGGGGAATCAGTAATTGAAGGAGTAAATAGAGTTAGAGAAGAAGCCTGTCACGCTGCGCAACTATTACCAGAGACGCGATGGTCTACAACGCGTGGAGGGGAAAAAGGGTGACGTGGACTCACGAGAATGCTGGAAAATCATCTAGTGGGGTTCCCCTATTTAGAGATAGAAGATTAGAGTTGCTATTAATTTGTTGTAACCAACCATGAACCATGTTGCATTAAATCATTCTTCTAATCTTCTTTCTACTCCTTCCTGTTTGTCAATACTCTTTCCAACTCTTATGGAATATCATCTCATAACATTTCTTATAACCAGGGGGAATAAACTTGAAGTCCAAAATATAAAAAAACACTTTTAGAACTAGTATATTTTAGAAGAGCTCAGGGTTTAATATAATTAGTTCCATAGTTCATGGTCTAAGACATACATAACACAATAGTTCATCGTTTAAAATAAAACTTTTCCTTAGTTTCATATCTTTCGATGCTAGTGAAAATTTTAAATTGTCGTCCAAAGAAATTTATTTCTATTATCTAATCTATTATATACTAAAAGCAAAATGAGGGAGTTTTTCGAGCCACCACGTTAGTCCACATCATCTGAATTAATTTTAGTTGTTAGATCTAAAATATATGGTTGAGATTTAATTAGAAGTCACGTAACATATGTAACACGATTTATATGGAGAAGATAAGCAGTACACGTTAAACATGTCGTCCATTTAAAAAAAGCGGCCGATCCGCTAGGTTGGATCAAGCCGTAGGAGACTAGCTAGCTTGGATTTATGTGTGATAGCTGGGAAAAAAAACTATAGATTCCAAGTCCAGTACTACACGGTGGTGTCTCATGTATATTAATTCCTTTTGGATGCCTATTTCCTGCCAAGTTAAGCGTATCTCCTCTATCACCCCAGCCCTCTATAGCATACCGATTTTTTTCCTTTTCTCCCGTGCTGCTAATTAGATTGCTCGGCTTTTGTCTATCTAGATGAAAGATGCATGGTTGCATGACATGCATATATGCATAGGTGTATAAAGATCCACTTTGAATCTCGATGCGCGACTAACCGACGATATAAAACATGAGCAGTAAAACCATATAAGGTATATTGTACCTAGCTATAAATATATGAAAGATCTTTGCATCCAAATTTCATAATCATTAATTAGGGGCGTAAGATATTCAAGTTTCAAGTGTAGGCTAATTCAACTGGCCATTTGTGCTCCCTCCCTAATAAAGTTATACTATTTTACAAGAATCCGGTTGTATACCAAGTGTCGAGTCGTTTTACGTGTGCTTTTCATAGGGCACTCAGCAAACCCACTGCCAGTACACTCGGCGTACAGGATAATCTGGTAGTAGGACATCCATCTTCGTCTATTTTTTTAGCTCCCAGTGTATGTTGAGTGCAAACATGGATTTCTCAAATACTCAAGACACTCTCCATATGGCCAAAATCCAGTAGTGAATATATGTTTTATAATGCGACTCTTTGGAGATATATGTCCTTTGACATTATGTAACATATATTATCACAAAAATTAATAAGAAGGATATCTCAGAAACACAAAATTTGGAAACATATATTTTTTACTCATAATACTTAAATATATCTGTGATAATTTCTACTTATGTTCAGAAATTGACGACGACCTAGAAAGCGCAAACTCAAAATTATTGCTTTATGTGTTTCTAAATATATGTTTTTTTCATATAGACTGAAATGAGTGAATCACCAGTTCACCACACTAAACTACGTCTAGATATTCTCGCAAAGAAAAACTACGTGTAGATACGTCCACATACGTATGAATCAAGAAAAAAATAAAAGGCTTATAATTTGGAACGGACGGAGTATGTTGGAATACAAAGTAATAGTACTTTATTATATTTGTTCGACAAAGATTGTCTATGAAAATTTTAGATTTAGATGTATGGATGTGTTTAAATATTTATCTTAGAAGTGTTGCAAATAACTTAATTGCTAAGTAGCACTTTCTTGACACGAAAAATATCTAAATGAAAATACTACGTGTTGTAACATGAAATTTAGCTTTAAGGACGATGCATCATAGGATTTTCGATATAGAAAGCAGCACTTCTATACAACACATACTTGCGTCTTTTTCAAAACCAGCCGTGTAGGAGACTAGCTAGATTGGATGGATCTTGATAGCTGCAAGAAAAGAAACTTGCTTCCTCTGTTTTATTTACCATGCTTCTGAGTTTAGTCAAAGTAAAAAATATATATAGTTTAACCAAAAATGTAGAAATAAATATCAATATTCGTAATGCCATATTCATATAATATGGAAATACATTTTATGATAACTCTAATGAGAATGAATTTATACTTTAGGGGTTGATATTTTTTCCTATATACTTCGTCAAACTTTAGTTTGATTTTGACAAACGTAGGTTAGTTGTCAATGAAGGGAGTACATTATATCTATGATTGGGTTCACATAAATGACAAAAAAATTCGACTTTCCTCAAACACAACACAATCACAAAATGTCTACAGAAGCTTGGAATTCTGAGTCATGGCTTAACTAATTGTAAGAACTATAGTTAAGCCCGATCTAAATGTAAGAACTATAGTTAAGCTTACAGATGCAATATGACTTATATGGGTGTTTCAACATATGGCATGACAATCATTTGCTAACAATTTTTAGATTGCAAAAAATGTTACTCACATACGTGATATTTTGCTTACTACAACATTTGCGGTAGTTGCAGAGCAACTTTTTCTGTTGTCACATAATGGAAAATAATGTAATATCAATGAAACCTAATTTTCTCTTAAACACTTTCACCAACTATATAGATGATGCCCTCGCATTTGCGAGGGCCACCATGCTAGTTAAAGTGAAAGATAGTACCAAAGCGCTTTCCATAAAAAGAAAAAAGAAAATGTAAATATTTGCATACCCTTAAAATTATGTCATGGTTAAATTAAAATAGAAAGCATATCACTATACGCGTAGTCGTATCGTGCAATGGAGAAAAAATACTTATGTTTCTTAATAAGATATGATATCTTACATAAAAGAAGGCAAATGTCATTTTTATTTTCCCTCTGCTCCACCTCAGCAATCATCTTATGTGGAATTAAGATAACACCATACTACATGCACTTAGAAAAAATTAAGGGATAAAACATAAATACTGAACTCATGGAAAACAAGTCGACTAATCAATTACATTGGTTTTAATTATGAAACTAATAATCTTCATCAGAGATAAAACTCGATGCAGTGATCCTCGAGCTTCGAGCAATGGTGATGGCGTGCCAACTTCAGTATGCTGGTTGCTAGACACGTTCTTTCTCGTTTTGGACTCGCCTAGGAAGTTCTCGCACTTGGCCTTCAACTTGTCTAGACGAAACCGGCACGCTGCAGCTAATATTTCTCCGGCTATCATCACATCATCTCCGGAAACCCTAGCATCATGGACTAGGTCCTCGATAGGAGGCAAATTGTCAATGTAGATGAAATGGAGCACGGCCTTGAAGACCGCATACTTCATGACGTCAACTATTAGGACACGGTCGTCCTCATTAGACAGCACCACCTCGGATAGGACCGGTGATCTCGTGGCAATGACGAGGTTGTGTGCGTGAATCTCTCTCTCCTCAACCAGAAACATCACATCTGAGCCCTTCTCGCTCACCAGCAACTGTTCGAGGTGCCACGTGATATTGGGCGACATCGCAAAAGTCGTGTCTCCAACACCACCAACAGCAATGCATGCCTTGTTGGTAACTAGAATGTCACAGCGTATGGTTAGAGAGCCATCATGCATGTGCTAGATACCGTGACTTTACATGTTTCAAGATGGTGAAATATGGAAACCCCCAGGACGACTCCCCGGTAAAGATACTTTGTAGCCATGCTGTAGTCGGCGGGGATTTGCCACTAGGGTCATCGATCCTGAAACAGACGGACGCCCTTACGCCAGCAGTTCCAGGATCATTCAACATGGTGGCGTACACGGCGATATGTTGCCCTTTCTTCGTCTTCTCCTTCAGTGATTCTGGAGGACTACCAGACGGGTATAGAGATAACTCCCATTTGTAACCGCCTATCCAGAAACTGCTGGATTGGAATTCTTGGCCTACACCATGGCTCTCCCTCACACTACTAAAGCTGGGGATTCTCAACTCGTATGTTCCACGGATCAAATCCGACGTATTATAGGTTGACATGCTCCTCATCTTTGGGCACGGGCTGCTGCTGCTGGTGCGGAAGGAGGAGCCGTTAGCTGCCAACTTATGTGTGGCTACTTTGTCCATGAGCTGAGCAATGAACGAGCAGCAGTGTTCCTCGAGCTCCTTGTACTATAGTCCTCTGTCGCTTTAATGGTGGCGTACACCTCTGCATTGGACGCCAAGTACTCAATGCAAGAGGCCTCCAGTTGTCGACAGTTGTACCGGCCATGCGCCACTAACAAGGTCGGCATGACAGAAGCGGCATCCATGCTTTCATACAATATCTCGGTCTGCTCCACCAGGAACGTCACATCCGGCAACATGCAGGGGTGCCTCTTCCTCTCCGAGTCCGACTCCGACTCCCCGCCAAGAAGAACAAGAAGAAGCTTGTGGAAATCGTGATCCATGGTGGAGGCATCGTCCTCCTCGAGGACGTCGAGGGTGCAGAGGATCGTGAGGCGGTCGTCTTTAACGAAGCGTGCCTCCTGGCTACCGTGGAACTGTTCGGGGAGCGGCAGTGTCCAGCTCCTGCAAGACCGGACGGGGAAGGTGTAGGCGTCCTCGCTAAGCCACTCAGCGGCTGGGCACTAGCGAAGCGGGTCTTCGATCATCAGGCTGGCCTTGACCACGACGTCGTTGGTGATGTAGGCGGTGAGCAGCTGCAGGGAGACTGAGGCGAGGTGTCCGTGATCGTCAAAGCCGCAGTCCAGGGCCCAGGTGTGGCCGCCGACGTGGAAGGCGCCGGAGAGGATGTTGGAGTGGGCATCGCGGGCCAGCACCTTCCGCGCGCTGTAGCCGACGATGTGGAAGACGTGCTCGCCTCGGAAGAACGACGACGGCCTGCGTGTCGTCGTCGTCTCTTCTTGCGGTGGCCGCGGCGTGGCGGCCGGCCGTGGCTTCTTCCATGGGCAACAGCGAGTCATGAGTGGCACGATCTGAAACGAGGCAAAAGTTTTACCTTTTTTATTGATCTATACTACTGTTAAAAGAGCAAACATGTTGGGATACATTAAATTTAATCCGTTCAATATCTGATCAACGCCACAGATCGCTTCAATGTTTGACAACTCAACACAACTCAATACACCTTTTCGTTTTGATAGTAATTACAAAGATTTGCCACCGCTCAAATAAACACCTGAACAGAGTCGCTGCCGGCCGCTTGCTTCGTCGCGAGCCTGTACAACTAGCCGGCGCTGCCCTTTGCCTAGCGTGGCGCCGGCGGCCGTCAGATCAGGCCGTTGTCGTGACGCCGGTGACGTCGATAAGGTTGGCCTCGGTATGGCTGGGCGTAGCGCTCGCGCTCTTCTAGACGAGCCCCGTCTGCGCGGCGCACACGACCAGGAGGAAGATGGCAGCCCTCCGGCAACATGTGCATGCGCGCCGCGGCTGCCCGGGTGTGCTCGTGGGTGCCGGGCATCCAGAACACGCAAAGCCGATGAGCGCCACTGCAGGGCGAAGAGGGAGATGGCGCTGATGCCGATCCACGAGTGGAGGCTGACCAGGTCCGGCGCCAAAGCCACGTTGTGGAACTTGAACGCCGCATAGATGCCGAAGACGTCCAGGATGGCCACCATGTGGACCAGCGTGTGCACCATCTTCTGCGCCCGATGGTTCATCGGGACCGTCGTGTACACCACTACACCAGTACCAGTATGGCTGCAAAATTACATATTAATTGTACAGATTATTACGTGGATTCGCACTTTAATTTCATGCATCAATGAACGTTGCACTGTAATTTTCTACGATAAATTGAATCCTTCACGCTCACGGTAGTAATTTGCAAGCCTGGACTTGGCATGAAAACGTAGCGATCCAAACTGGTCGTCATCCGCAACATCCCGAGGCGACCTTTGTTATGGACGCCCACCCAACACACTGATTGGCACTTCAGGATGAGGCTGGTCCAGTGATTTTGCAGCCACCAAAATCCTACAAAGCGTATGAAATTTAGATGTTGTTTTTTCTGTCCCCTGTTTTGAATTTGGTTTGCTTGATCTGTGGTTCGCATCTTGGTCATAAATTGACAGCATTTGTCCATGCGCGGATCGAAAGAACGCGGCCACTGAACCCGCCTACCGAACGCAGAAGCTGACGAGGCGCCATGTAACACTGATGCTTCTCGATCGAGGTGGCTGCATGTCGAGGTTGCCGAAGCTGTGACCATGACCATGGCCACCCGCCAAGGTAGAGGGGTGTTGGCAGTGGCCATCTGGTGGAATCGTCTTATTTTGCCAGACAGATCGTCTCAATTCTTCATGTAATTTAGATTTTCATTGTTCCTTGAAATATATTTACTCACGATTGCAAAGTCTTGTTCCAGCAAGAGATTCTACCAGGTTGCATAATCTACAATCTTTGTGTCAACTAAATTTGATGCTATTAATGTTTGTTGAACAGTAACCGAACCGGAATAAGATTCAGTAGCCGCAGAAACAAACCAAAAACTCGGGTCATTTCCTAGGTTTGTAAATTGCCAGATGCAGACACTTACGAGGATATCAGTTGATCTGGTTTTTGCCGTGAGATGTTATCTAAATTTGGTATATTTTTTATTAATTTTTTTTGGTATGTACATGAACCCCTCTATTTATTTTCTCATCTCTGTCGTGTTGGTTCAGATTTCAGAATGAAGAATATGGCCCAACCCCATGGGTATCAGCTCTCCCAACTCCATCGCTATCAGTTGGACTAACTTCATGATGCTACTTCCCGATACGAGGCCACCGTATTCAGCGGGTCCGGCAAAGTTGATGACTCTTCGGAAGAAATATCAATCGGTTATGCAGGCTGCTTTCCTGACCATCAGCAACAGTCACACATGGGACACCAAATGCTCCCTCTCAATGGAGTTCTAGCTATTTCTTTGTGCTGTTGTGTTGAAAATATATGCCTTTGATGAATTATTATTCTATAGAGGATATAAATACGTTAAAGTAAACATATATTTTTATTGCTCCCGCGATGTACTTTGTTCGAGCGCTTTGGACTGTACAGATTTCAGCACATAGTGTGCTTCTGATGTGTTTGCCCATGTGTTTGCAGAAGACTTGGATTTGCACATTGACTTTGAAGGTTTTAAGTACAAGCAAAACAAGGAGTGATGATATACATACGGTAGTGGATTAGAATTGTTTGCCATATTTACGCCTGTATGACTACATGCCGATCAGTACACAACTCATAGACAAAAGTTTTCAAGAAGTCTATCTCTTCTTGAAAACAAAATCTTGTTTCCACCAATTGAAATTTTGCTCTAAAATTTAATTTGTTTCCACCGATTGAAGTTTTGCTATTGCTGATGTTTTCATAATAGATTATGATACGTGCGTTGCACGTGCACGTCCACTAGTATAGTAGAAGAAAACGGACACAGCCTAAGCCAAAAAAAAGGAATTACATGCTGTAAAAACTCAGGAAACTATCTCTCCAAAAATGCTTTGCGCCCGCCAGAATCCAGTTCTTCCCTCATCCTTAATTTTATCAAGAAGAGCCGATGGCATGGTGAATTTGTTGTTGAAGCCCCGCGCATTCCGCTCCTTCCACAACTCCCAAGTTATCAGAATGATAGCTGATTTGATCCCTTTGGGGTGGGCAGTTGGAGTCTTCGCAAGTGCCTGCCAGTAGGCAAGCACAGTGGGGCGCCCAGCGCCAAGATCCTGAACTAGGGATGGGCAAGACAGTCAAGAAGCAGCGGCCTGCCAAATGCGGCGAGAGTAGCGAGACTCGAAGAGGATGTGTCTGGCCGTCTCATCGTGGGCTTTGCAAAGCTGGCATAAGGGGGTATGAGGCCAACCCCTGACAGCAAGGCGATCGGAGGTCCACAACCTGTTCTGCACCACCAGCCATGAGAAGAACCTGCACTTCGGGGGTGCCCAGGTCTTCCAAACCAGGTTGCCAAAGGAGCAGGGGATGGACCCCAAGAATTGGGCTTTGTATGCCGAACCAGCCGAGTATTTTCCATTGGGGGAAAGGGTCCAGGTGATGGTGTCGGCAGTGCCCAGTGTCAGCGTGACCTCCTGAAGACATCCCCAAAGGTTGACGAACTCAATCATGTGATCAATAGTGAAGTTCTGAACTGACATGTTGGCAATCCAGTTGAGGTTGGTGAGAGCGTTCTGGACACGTCTGTTTTTCTTCTTGGAGGCCGCAAAGATTTTTGGTGCAATAGACATAGGGGCCGTCCCATTTGGCCAAGACGACGTCCAGAAGCGTGCCGTCATGCCATCCCCAATTGTGACATCGGTGGCAGCGTTAAGAGCTCTTTATCAGCTGCATTGTTGGGGGTTTCCAGGCCGATCCATGGCTTGTCCGGAGCGTCCCACTCGAGCCTAAGCCATCTCAGACGCAAAGCCCGGGAAAACTTTTCAAGGTTAAGAATTCCGAGCCCCCAAACTTCTTTGGACGGCAAACCTTCGTCCAGCAAACTTTGCACTTTCCTTCACTGACTTTGTCGCTCGCAGCCCAGAGCATACTTCTTCACAACTTGTCGAAGGCTTTGAGGATAGCCTTATCTACTCTGATGACGGTGAGGAGGAAAACCGGCAAGGCTGTGAGCACCGATTTGACGAGGGCATCGTACCCGGCCCGGTTGAGAAATTTGGATTTCCAAGGATTGAGTGCAGAAGCGATCTTATCGATGTATGGTTGCAGATCGACACGCCTTAGCCTGCCAAGTGAAAGAGGGAGTCCCAGATACTTCATCGGGAACTGCGACAGGGTTGCAGGGAAGTTTGTGAGGATGTCGGTGAGATTAATGTCGGTGCAACGGATAGGGGTGACTGAGCTCTTCTCAATATTTGTCATCAGGCCGGTGACCTCCCCGAAATTTTGCAGCAAAGCAGCCAAGTTGTTGACATCGTGTGCGCTCGGTTGCAGAAAAATGACAGCATCATCAGCATAGAGGGAGATGCGCGACTTGATGAAATGCCCAGGCAGCGGATGTAGGATGCCAGAATCCGTAGCCAGCTCTAGGATCTTTGGTAGAGTATCGATGGCCAAATCAAACAACAGTGGTGAGAGGGGGTCCCCTGCCTTAGACCGCGACCATGGATGATCTCTTTTCCTGGAATGCCGTTCAGAAGGACTCTAGAAGTAGTAGTCGAGAAGATCATCGAAGCCCATGCCCGCCAGCGAGTAGGGAAACCCAAACGCTGCATGAGGTCCAGCAGGTAGTCCCATCTGACAGAGTCGAAAGCTTTGGCGATGTCCAGCTTGATGAGCAGGGCGGGGGTGCGCTTTTGATGAAGCTTCCTGGCCACACCGCGAACATACATGAAGTTGTCATGGATACTTCTAGTCTTGATGAATGCGCTTTGACTGCTGGAGATGATGTCATTCATTTTTGGCCGGAGTCTAGTGGCCATTGCCTCGGCGATAATCTTGGGGATCACGTGAATAAGGCTGATGGGTCTATAGTCCTTGATGCAGTCGGCGCCCTCCTTCTCGGGCAACAAAGCGATGTTGGCAGTGTTGATGACATGAAAGTTGTTGATGGTGAGCTCGGAGAAGCTGTTGATGAGGCTCATGAGGTCCTCCTTCACAATGTTCCAGCATGATCGGAAGAAGTTTGATGTGAAGCCGTCAGGCCCTGGAGCTGTGTCCGTGGGGAGGTCCAAAATGACGCTCTTGATTTCCTGTTCCGAAAAAGGCAGCCCCAGATCATCGAGATCATGTAAGGTGGGCTCGATAGCATTCCAGTTGAAATCTAGTGGCGCGGTCTGATCGGGTAGTTTGTTCGTTTGTCGCTTGAGTATACTGTACCATGTATGCATGAGACTATATACGCGTCCGATACTTGCACGATCCCAATCGGACAGGAGACAAGCCATTGTATTATTTGAATCCGCGTACGACATATATACGTGAAGTCCTTGTATTCGTGGCCGTGCAGGTTTCCTTCTCCCAAGAGACAGACAAGTCATTGTATTATTTTGATGTGTTGGCCTGTTGGAAGGACGAGTTTCATGTAAAACTGCACCTCCGGAGAAAGGTTGATAACTTCATTTGTGATTTTGGTTGCCGTGCATCGAGTAGTCTACGAAGAATATAAATCAGATTTTCTTCATGAACTGGTAAATATGGATAAGATAACCTACATCGTATTCTGGTAGGAGGGGATTTTAATATCCTAAGATTTCAGAAGAAAAGAAAAAGTAAAGGTAGGTTCCATGATTTTTAGCCTTTCTTATTCAATGCTACAATTGACAATTTGGATTTGAGAAGTATCGATGGCATGCCGACCGTTCACATGGGCGAATAGTTGTCTTGAGCCGATCGACGTACATTTATGGATACCAAATACCGTATGGTGTATGTACAAGCCTTAGCACCTATTGAGGCATTATCGGATCATTGCCCCAATCCTCTTGGATACTGGTTCGGTAAAACCACACGGGAAACGCAGTTCAAATTTGAACTTGAATGCTTTAACCGGGATGGTTTTGTACGATATGGTCAAAGAGGTTTGGACAAGACGAGTTAATGGTTGTACATTAATTCAAAGATCAAATAATAAAATTTGTGCAATGCGAAAAAACCTTGGCAGATGGGCACGACATACAATTGGTGTTTTGAATAAAAAAGAAAAATCTCCTCTTTCAGTCATTGTTAATGAGTTTGAAGAGATAGTGTAAGACCGTCATTTCTCTTTGCAAGAAATTGAACTAAGAAGTCAATCAAATGCACACCTACTCCACGAAGAAGAGCTCAAATGGTACCAGCAATCAAAAGCTCGATTTATCCTTGCAAAAGATTCGAATACAAGATACTTCCATAATATGGCAGATGACTGACATAGAAGAAACTTATACATTCTCTCCGACAAGATGGGGGCTTGATCATGGGTTTAACCAAATTAAAATCTATATCATAAGATATTATAATGGTTTGTTTAGGGCATCTGAGGAAGGTAGCTTCTCCCTCGATGAGTCCGAGACTGATGATATCACTAGGTTTCAGATGAGAAAAATATTTTACTTACTACACCCTTCTCTTAGTAAAAGGTGAAAAAGCGGTTTCAAATGGCACATAGTAAGGCTCCCGGACCGGATGCCCGCTGAGTTCTACCAGAACTTCTAAGAGCTGATTAATTAGGTCGGACCTACTAGATTTGTTTGCAAGTCCTCATGTTGTACAATTAGATTTATTTCGTCTGAATTTTGGTGAGATAATTTTGCTGTCTAAGGTTAATAATGCAGAACAAATCCAACTATATAGGCCGACATGTATTCTTATTGTTAGTTTAAAAATATACACCATGACCGCAATTCTGAGACTAAATTCGCTGCCTGGCCACCTGGTACGAAGCACCCAAACTGCTTTCATGCAAGCGAGAGACTCGATGGGTAGTAAACGATACATACACTACACCAAAAAAGTAGAACAAGGTGATATTTAAAATTAATTTTGAAAAAAGCGATGGACAAAGTCAAATGGTCCTTTCTTAAAAAAAAAAAACTCTTGACACTCGTGCGATCTGTTTTTCGGGACCAGGCTGGATAAGTCGGTTGGCCGCTCCAACCAGCCTTGCTCAAGCGGGTGGCCACTAAGCAATTCTGTGGGATATTCTTTCGGGATGGGAAGCGGAACAAGTGCCAAGGCAGTCCCACTTCCACCTTTAGTGTACGCGGGACTATCTATTCTCCAATATGTGGATGGTATGATTCTTTGTATAGATCATGGCATGAAAAAAACTAAGAATGTGAAATTAATTTTATCAGCGTTCGAGCAACTTTTGGATTCAAAAATAAGTTTTCATAAGAGTGAATAGTTCTGCTTCAGGGAAGCCCAAGAAATGGCTGATCAGTATGCCAAATGGTTTGCATGTGAGTAAGGTCAATTTCCTATCCGGTATTTGGATATTATGATTCACTATCGGAGATTGTAAAATGCTGAATGAAAATTGATGGGCAATCGCTTGCAAGTCAGGCTAAGCAGATGTAAAGGAAAATTGTTAACTCTAGGTGTAATATTAGTCCTCGTCAACTCGGTACTGAAATATATGATGGTACTGCATATAATTAGCCAAGAGATTCTTGCATGGATTGGATTTCTTTCGATCAAGACTCTCTTAACAAGCTGATAGCAAAAAAAAAGTATGCAATGACTCGTCGGAATGTAGTTTGTCGACCCAAAGATCAGGGAGAGGTGAGTGTTCATAACCTTCAGGCTCAACACACAACTCTCCTAACTGAATTGTTGTTTATGCTTCTTACCGAAGATGGGGTTTGGTAGGCTCTCGTAAAAAGAAAATACATAGGCTCAAAGTTTTTGTCACGGATTGTTGGAAACCAGATGATTCTCATTTTTTTGGTTGGTCTAATGGCGACAAAGAAACATTATATGCTTCGCAGTCGTCCCAACAACTCATTGAGTTTCGAGACCTATTTAGGGAGGTATTTACTCGGTTGAACAATACGGTGAGGGATATTTTTATCTCACATGGGTGGTAGCATGATACGGATTAGCCCTCCTGATGCTTAGGCGTTTTTCGAGCTCTTCTGATTATTCTTGTACTACGCTATTATGCTTTTATTTTTATTTTTTTGGCTATGTGCATCCTAATTATTCGAGTGTAATACTTTGTATTCGTGATACTTTGGTAATAAATGTCTTACATCGAAAAAATCACTTCTTCCTAAATGTTATGTTTGGTCATCTAGTGCTGCCACTCCGGCTATACTCATACTGTTTTCCACTATGTACAAGTCAATGTATTTTTTTAGTATATTCCTTCCGCACGGATGCATAAGGCATTCATGTATTTGAAAACTTTGACCACCAGGTAGAGTGTATATCGAGAAAGGCATATCACTGGATTTACATTGTTTTGCCCTCCCTCCAAATTACAGTGCCCATAAGTTTTGGTCAGAGTCAAATTTTACAAAGTTTGATCAGGTTCTTATTTTATGAATTTGATATTTTATATTTTCTATATGGTTGGTCAAAACTTTTAAATTTTGACTTTAAGCAAAATAAAATAGACAATATGTATTTTTGGAGGGAGAAAGTATTGTTCACTCGACAGCACGGAACATTCATGGACAAGAAAAAAGTGTGTTCACTTGCTAGAAGGCAGGGGAGCATGGACAGGACAGAAGACACAAAAAGCACACGAAAACAGCGGAGAACCAGCACATGCGGAGCCACAAGAATGTAGGAAAAGCAAATGCATGCCGCTTGTTCTCAGGAGAATGTTTGGAGGAGACAATTTCTTCTCCAAAATTAGGACATCTTTTTTTCCAAAATTAGCAGTGCTCCCCACCTATATAACCACCCATGCATCTCGATTATCACCACATAAACCCCACTCCTCACCCTCTTACGTGATAGCTTCAATAAACAAGGATGGCCTTAAGGATCCTTCTCCCACTCCTACTCCTCGCCGCAGCCACGCCGGCGTCTCTGGCGGCCATCGATGTCGTGCAGATGCTCGCCGGGAAGCCCCAGTACTCGACCTTCCTGAGGCTCCTTGTCGAGACCAAGGTCGCCGAGGACGTGAGCCGGCTCAAGACGGCGTCGGTGCTGGTCGTGCCCGAGAGGGCCGTGAAGCCTCTCCTGTCCGTCCCGGCCGACAAGCTGCGGACGGTCCTCCTGCACCACGTCCTCACCAAGTACTTCGACCCCATCCAGCTCGCCGAGATGAAGACCAACGTCGCCAAGCTACAGTCGCTGCTCTCCACCACGGATAAGAACCTCGGCACCATCAACTACACCAAGGAGAAAGACGGCCAGATGTACCTGCGCTCCCCGGCGCCGACAGTGAAGCCAAGCTGATCAAGGTCGTCGCCGCGCGCCCCTTCTCGATCTCTATCATGGAGATCAGCGCGCCGCTCGTGTGCAAGGAGATCCTCGCCCGTCCTATTGTTAAGGGCAGGGGCAAGGTCAAGATGATGTCTGCTGGCGACTCTAACGCCGCGCCTACCGTTGTGGCCTCGGCTCCCACTGTCCCCGCTAAGTAAGGTTACGCGAGGCTGCCCGGCAACGATGCCTCGTTGAACCGCCATGAATAGGATGGCATTACATAGGGAGTCTCACAATCCGAGGATTCCTATTTGCCGCAACGGGCGGAAATAGGGAGTCTACACCTCAAGCATCTCTGCTATTTGCCTGGGGCCAATAAGACCTAAGCGCATTCTTCTTCTTTTTTCCTTTTTTCTTCTTTCTTCTTTTTTGATGTATTTTGTCGTTTCTGTTTCGTTTTCATAGACCTAAGACACATGTTCCGTTCCATATCGTTAAAACTGTACTTTGGATAGCATAAATGTTGTAAATCGTAAATTTAGGAACATTACTAGCAAACCACTGAACTTGTCGACTTGTGTAAATATGCAAACCAAATTTTCTTCTTGAGAAATCAAGTTCAAATCTGGTACTTTCTTCTTCTTGTAGAGGAATCAAATACAAAATAATACTTCTTGTTCTTCTTGAGGAACAGAATTCAAATCTAGAGCCTCTTCTTATTCTTAAGGAATCAAATCAAATATGATCCCTCTTCTTCTTGAGGAATCAAATTCAAATATGGAGCTTATTCTTCTTCTCAAGGTATCATATTCAAATCCGGAACAGCTTCTTCCTCTTGAGGATGTTTTGATTTGTGGATCATGTTTAAGTTAAACCATACTTATATTTATACTAAGCTTTTTTTTATTTTTTCATAACTTATCTTCTTGCAAAAGGTATGTTTTATATTAATATATTCAGTATACTATCTTGAACACGATTTTAAGGTATATTTACCTAAATTAACACTTGTTATAAAGACTCATTAAAGACTCTCTTATCACAAATTCATATACTCTTATATTAAGACATATTAGTCGTAAGGTTATAAAAATATTCATTGCTACTATATTTTGTAGCACTAAATCGGAATTGCTCTTTATCACAAAAGATGTTTTCTACTTAGTTTTTGGTATTAGAGACTCTCTCGATGTGACGGAATCATCGTAAATCTAAGCAACCCGCAGTATTACCACATTATTCTCTTGTACATATCTTTTCCTACTAAATTGTCTATTGAATTTGGTAGTGTTTATGGAAGTAGCAAATAACTAGACAACGGTTTGTAGAATACAGCACTATCAAAGTTAGGTGAAACAAAATAGACAGTTCTAGATTGTATGAAGATTAATCTAGTAGTTCTTTCTAACATACCATACCCGTTCTCGCTTGCTAGGAAATCTTCTATATCTAAATAGGAATGACCCACTACTAGGAATTCTCTCAACATGCAGCTATGCCACATCATTAGCCTTCCACATCACCTTTTAAATCCAGATCATCAGTTGTTTTTCATAACGTGTACTTAAGCCACGTCATCATGTATTCATGTCATTGGATGTTCCAAGCCAGTTTTGACCCATCCCACCTTCAGGTCTCTTTCCGTCCGCTCCTTCCTCTTCTGATCGTGATTTCGCGTCTTTTGGCAAAGAAACGGTCCCGCCCATTGATTGACGCGAGTAAACAACACCCACGTCCTTTCCCCTGTACCGCGATGCCCTAATCCCTTGCTCTTCTGATTCTTCTGCCCTCAATCTCATTATATAAATAGGACTACAGTTCCTTCTCGGTCTTGCTCAGTCAAGGTGCCACCATTTGCACCAAGACCCACCACGATGCCTATCCAGGATCCAGCCATGATCCATCCACTTCCACGCTCTAGATCGATTGATGGCCCTGTTGTGCTGTTTGTCTTGGCCGCCTGGAAGTTCAACAGAAGCAGTTCACCCTTGGATGATTATTCAGTCAGTGTGTAAGATTTAGCGGGTCACTTTGATCATGCAAATGCCTCTCAATCTAATTTGTAGCCTCGGCAAGCCTCTTTTGGTAAACATAAGCCTCCGCAATGTTAGTTTATCCCCGCATGCAGCTCCAGCACTTTGTTATTCATTCATATTTACGTTTTATGATTTTCTACATGGCTGCATCTTTTACTAATTTTATTTTGCTGCATTTTTTCGATTTAGTTGCAGGGGGCGAGCTACGTTGGAACCGATCTGGGCCGGCCCAATTCGCGTTTTCGTCTTCTCCTTTTGTTTTTTTTCTTTTTTCTGTTTTCTGTTTTCTGTTAATTTTTTAAAATGTGTTTTTTGTAAAATGTTCAAGTTTGAAATTTGTTCAAACTTAAAATTTGTTCAAATATGAAATTGTTCAAACATGAAATTTCCAAAATTTCGAAATTTTCAAAATTTCGAATCTGAACAATTTTTTGAATTTGAACAAATTTTCGAATTTGAATAAAATTTTAAATTTGCACAAAATTCAAATCTGAACAAAATTTTGAATCTGAACAATTTTATGAATTTGAACAAAATTCAAATCTGAACAAATTTTCAAATCTGAACAAATTTTGGACTGAAATAATTTAAACTTGCTAGATTTTTTTAAACTTGATATTTTTTACAAAATACGGACAAAATTTAACTAAAATAACCCTAAAACTAATAACCACTTTAGTACTGGTCCCAGTCGTACGCCGCCACCACGGCGTCGACGTCCAACATGCCACCCTGCTACGTCTCGCCCTGCTCCTCCTCCTTAACTGTCGCGTCTGCTCGGGGCGACGGTGGCGTGGCGGCCTGCTCCTCCTCGTCGTCGGGGATGACAACTATGTCGATGTCGATGCACGACTAGCGCTCGACAAACTCCCTCCACGTCGCCTGGACGGTGTCGAAGGACTCCTTACATGCCACGGCGAGGTCACGCTGGAATTACGCCTCAGCCTCCTCATCTATCAGCACCGCTGCTCCGACGGTGGCTGGGCGTGCTTCTTGCCGCGGGATGCCGCCCCTTCCGGCTCGGCCTTGACCTTCACGGGGGACGACGGGCCAAAATTGCGGATGGTCACGCCGCGGCATGTCCTTCACGGCGGCGCTGACCATCCCGACTCGGCCTTGACCTTCACGGGGGCTGCCTGCGCGAGGAGCTTCCCTCCTCCTTGACCTTTACGAACCTCATTGTCGACCACGTGCCGGATTTTTTACCTATTTTGCATTACAGATCAGTTCAGTTTCATGGGTACGAAATAATATTTCTATGAATATTTTTCAAAAAATACTAACTTTAGGACTAGTTCAGGATTTCGGGCGGCAAACGAAGGCCCGAGCCCAGCCCACGATTTACAGGCTTCGGGCCGGGCTGCTGTGCGCCTGTGCCAGGTCTAGGTGAGATTCTTCTCGAGCAGCTCCAAGTTCTAGTATTACTGGTTCTTTTTTTTTTTTGAAAAGGGTGACATTACTGGCTGTTCTGTAGTAGCCGTAGTAGAATGTACGGCGTGTCTAATTAATTTGAGTTGTTTTACGGCAAGAAATACTTATCCAGAAAGGGCCGTTGATGAGATATCAAGTGAAGTTCGCTCTGGTAATTGTTACCAGTACTTACTACCGTTCACAAAAACACTACGAGTCTGTAAACTACCATGTTCAGCACGAAGCTACATAGTTGTTCAAAACAACCAAAGACATGCAGTGTTTTGCTGAAAGTGGTTTGTGATCCCGGGCACCATTGATCTCTCTTATTTAAAAAATTCAAAAATCATATTTGTGAGTTTCCAAAAAATCTGAAAAAAATCCAGATGTAGCCCATGGTGTAACCCACAAACGTGTAAAATTTTAATCTGAGATACCTTATATTATGGGCTACACAAAATGACAAATGTGTAGATATGAGAATGTATATCAAGTTTCGACCACTTTAGGCCTCGTTCGGCAGAACGGTTTCGACAGGTTTTTCAGTGTATTTTCCCGGCCCATATATAAAACACGAGAAGACACGAGTCAGACGTTTGGCAGGCCGGTTTTGGCCGGGCTCAGCCCGAGAAACCACCCCGATACACGTCGGGTAGACGTGTATTCCAGACACTCCCACCCCTCACGTCTCGGCGTGGCGGCGCACGACGCTTGCACCAACGAGTGGACGCCGATCTGCTCTCCCACGACGGCGCCACCGACGCCGGCAGCTCCTCCATCTCGCAACCATCCAGACAGAAGCAACGACGACTCCTTCCCATCTTGCTGAGCCAGGGCTTCCTCATCTGCCGCCGCCACGACGATGTCGCCGCTGACGGGGAGCCCCTTCCGCCACCACTCTTCTCCGGCAAGTCTGGAATATTTTTTCTACTGTACTTTTTCAAACTCGTCCTCTCCTCTCTCAGTCTCTCCCTGATGACTGCTAGCTGAATGACCTAGCTAAGTTCTAGGGTTCTTGCTGACTCCGTCAGATCCAATTCTTGGTTGCCTTCGGTTCTTGGTTAGCCTAGCTCAGTTGTGATTTGTGATGATGACATCTGATTTCGTAGTAGTTAATGTGAACTGAGTTTGACTAGCGCTAGATGTTTATTTGTTGCATGCGATGTACATGCGTGAAGGAACAACATGGATCTAATGGCTTCTGTTTATTGTTCTAGCTCTGCCAAAAAGTAACGAAAAAGTTTGCTAGCTGAATGACCTAGCAAACTGTTTATTTGATCCATTGGTTAGTTTAACATCTAAATGAAAAATTACTATCTCAATTACAGAAAGAAATGAAAGTTTTGGAGTGACCAGCAGTTTATATCACAATGAAGTAGCAATATAAATAGAAGTGTTTTTATCATGTTCTAAAAGATTGCTATGTGTAGAAATGAACTACTATTTCTCTAGGCAGGAAGCTAGTGCTTTATCTGGGCTTGTTCTGCTGAGATGTCATGATCTGTTCTCCATTTTCCATCATAGTTGACGTATCAATCGGTTGTCAAATTTATGTCACTGCAGCATTACTGAACTATTGCTTGCTTTCTCGTATTACTTGTCCATTAATTTGTGATGCTTAATGAGCAATTGCTTTTGTTGTTGTTTGTCTCATATTTCCTGCACTGCACTATTTTATAGGTAGCTACTCCTTTGTTTGTCTCATATTTTCTGCGCTGCACTATTTATAGGATGACCTTGCTATATTTTAGGTCCAAAGAAACTCGAATAGTAGAACATATATTGTTGTGACTAGGTTTCTCACATATTTATTTATGTTCCCTGTTTTAAGTTGTAGTCCCTGTTTTAAGTTGTAGTCGTTTAACTTTATTATTTAGTTTCTTCTAGTAGCAGCAAATTAGAACAAAACTTGTCCTGCAATTGTTCTAAAGTTCATCTAGTACTAGATAAACTTGTCATGCAATTGTTTTTAAATAGGCTGCTGGTTCTGTTCACTATGCGGTACTTCTTTACCTGAAACAGGGAATAGTGTGCATCATGAATATGCTGTAGTAAATATGAGAAATGTGATTCTTACCTTTGATTTAAAATGTCATGGTTGCATCATAGTTCAATTGTGACAAGGTGATCCTCGCCTTATGATTTCGAATTTGTTTTGGCCAGGGTAAAGCAGACAAGGGCAATGCTATGTTTCGTCTGGCAGAGATTTCTCCTGCCAAAACCAAGAATGCTTCTATTTTTAGTTATTAGAATGCTTCTTGAGATACTTTACAATTCTGTGAAGTGCTGCTTTTTAAGATGGTGGAAGGATTTTTGTAATTAAATGATGAGATGTTCTTATTCCTGCAATTCTGCAATTTTGTTGACGACCTTGAATCAGAAAATTGCTATAATTGTGTGTCCGTGAAAAAAGATGAGATTTTTATGCTAAAACACCCCTTTGCAAAACATGAAATGGTGGGGGTTTTGGTGGAGAAGGGGATTGGGAGGGGTTGAAGTGTTTTGGGTGTGAGGAGTGTTTTCACCCAAAACACTAGGTAATATACACTACAAAACACCCCAAAACTCCTCTGCCAAACAAGGCCTTAAGGGACGGCAATTAAATCAAGCTCTCGCTCTTCCACCTACCACGCTCTCCACTCTCCACTCGCAGCCGATCAGCCGCCCAGCCTTACGCCGACAGGGCATAGCACTACGATAGCCACCACACTCCGTTTAAAAGGCAAATATTTGCAAAATTTAAACAAATTCAAGCAATAATTATCAGTGGGAGTTCCAACCTTAAGCTTCCGCAGTCGAACACCATCCGTGGTCGCCTCCGCCAAGAGGTATCACATAATTACACTAACAATTAACAGCAGTTGCAGTCCACCAGTGGCTGATCAGGAACACCATCAGTCGGTAGCATGCTCAAACAGAACCCAGTCCGGCCAGAAAGTAACATTAATAACCAGAAATAATCGACCGATGACAATTTATTCTGGCAGGTCATAGACGAGTGATCAAGTGAAGGTTGATCCGGTAACTGTTGCTACAGCTTACGGGGGAAACATACTTTGAGTATGGAAAAGCCACGTTCAGCATGATGTTGCATAGTTATTCAAATTTCAAAACAAGGAAGCCATGTACTCACTCCGTTCCAAATTACTTGATTGGGTTTGTGTAAATACGGATGTATCTATACTTGTTTAGTGTCTAGATACATCTATATTTGGACAAACACAAGTCAAGTAATTTGGAACGGAGGGAGTACAATGTTTTGTGCTGGAAAAAAAACATTGTTCAAAACAAAGCTTGCTAGTCATAATGTATCGGGCAGAGCCTGAGCTCATGATGACGATTTATGCGACGACATGAGGTCAATAGTAGATAGAAAAATCTGCAAAGAAAGTGACACGTTGGTGTAGATTCTCAAAAAGGTGCACCGTGTGCCTACAATTCCACAATGATTTAGAGTTTTAGACTGCTTGAAATATCACCGCATCTGTTGTGGTGTGAAGTGCCTCCACCTTACGCTTGCCATTAATTTCCACATTGATTTAGACTGGTCACCTAAAAGGCTAAACGTACCTAACTGGCCAACTGGACACCAATATAAATAACACCATACCTCAGAACCTGATCTCTACAAGCTTAAAAATAAACAAAACAGTTTCCTCGCTCAACATCTTCGTCTCAACGTAAGTTCTCTCAATGGAGGCGGTTTTGTCTGCGGTTGCAGGTGACCTTGTGAGCAGATTTTTCTCCATTCTTTTGCGCATGTATCCGGATGTCGTCGCATGCTCGGAGGAGAAGCATGTGGAGAGGCTGCAGCAGCTCCTTCTAAGAGCTCACACGGTTGTCGAGGAGGCGGATCGTCGGTACATCACCAACTCTGGTATGCTTCTACAACTGAAGATGTTATCTCAAGCTATGTACCATGGTTATCATGCGCTAGACACCTTCAAGTGCAACCAGCTAATTAAAGAGGGCTCCAAGGAAGCGACAGTTACACACTCATTTGCATCATATCTCGGCACTCCCTTGAAGCGTTTCCGTGCAAACGGTGGTATATCAAATCACCAAACTGGTGACCTACAAGATGCCTTGTTAAAATTAGAGGTTGTCATTTCTAATATGAAAGAGTTTGTTTATACTGTTGAGTGGATGTGAATCCATGACGTTCCGCAGACCCTACGACACCTATCTTTACGTCGACAACTTCATGTTCAGTCGTCAGACTGAGAAGCAACAAGTTATCAATTTCTTGTTACAGCACAACCATGTTGGTTCACCATCGGTGCTTCCAATCATCGGTGGCAACCTAGTCGGGAAGAAAACTTTAGTAAACATGTATGGAATGATGACAAGGTCCGAGTCACTTCTGTTCAGTTTTGCACTTCAATGGAGAGAACTTTCGTAGGATAAACAGTGAAAGCATATCAGCGAGAACATTGGTTGTTGTCACATTTGTTTCAGATGTTGATGATGAGGAGTGGAAATCTTTTTACTGGAAGTGACATGCATAAGCACAGAAATTAAGGTTGTAATCATAAGTAGGATTGAAAGTTTGGCGAGTATGGTACCGTGAAGCCAATCCACCTTGGCAGATTACCGGATGAGGAGTACAGCTACCTCTTCAAGACACTAGCATTTGGAAGTGCACGTGCAGAGGACCACCCAAAGCTAGTATTGTTGATAGGAGAGTTCATCAAATTACTGGAGGGTCCTTTGTGGGAGCATATTCAGTTGCCAATATATTGAGGAGGGATCTAAACCTTCGATCTTGGGCTTAGCATGTTGAACAGATACCAGAATGTGACAAAGATAAACTTATTCCATGTTTGGAGCATCTGCCACTCCGTTTTAGAATACGCTATCCTATAGACTTCACTGACTTCCTACCCTCTCCCGCTGCTCCGCTACCCTTATGCCACCTCGAACTGAAGCCGAAGTTTTGAAAGGAAACTACCCAAAATAAGGATTGGGGACATCATTGTGAATCCTTCCCTTCGTCCCAAGGGTGACTTGATGTTTAGTGACATGGGAATCACAGATAGCCCCTTATACCGAGTTTTGTTACCATGTCCCTTCTCATGATCAACGGCGACCTAAAGCAACCTTACGGCGGAAGCGCGACACAACTATTTGTCTTTAGTGTTCTTTCTATGTAGTTGTGTTAGTGAAATGAACATTCTTGTAAGTGAACTTCAATAGGTTTGCGTGCATCGATGCAAAGGCACTCGGCTTTGCCTCCTTTTCGAAAAAATATTACAGGAACTTGTGAGGTTTGTTTTATGTTCTACTTCTTAAGGTTGTGAATCAAGAGTTACTCCTTGTATACAGGTACATGTACCGATTGAAGTTGTCAATTTAACATGTGGGTTGTGTAGATGTTTGCAGTTCATTGAGAATGTGAGCTAGATTGATTGAAACTCTTATTTGTATAAGTTTGCGGTGGGTCACATGTTCATGTGGCATTCTAATTTTTGCTATGACACGATGACATGAGGGGTGTGAGGAACCATTCGTAACTGGTGAGGAAACCACTATCTTTGACAGGTTACCAACAGACAATAGCTCAAACTCATTAGATGTGCCAATGTTGAGAGAATCGGTTGGCAGGAGTTAGTAGGCCTTGTGGTGTTGCCTTGCTACTGATGTGAGGTAACACCACCAACATGTTATAAATTTATAATCTTTCTAATAGCATTTTTACACAATGTTGATGGACTAATATTCATGACACACTGATTGCTAGTATTAAATTTGGCGTAATTCAAGGGATGAGCCCATGTTTCCTATGGAATAACCCGACAGTCAAGAGATAAGATCTCGTGGAGCTGTTCTGCAAATTGATACCGCAAGGAAAACACATTATAAGGCTTTGACTGACATTTTTAGCATCATGACGCATCTAAATAAGCAAGACATTTACAGGGTTTTCTAATGGAAATATTGATTTCCTGATCAATTTTGTGTGGTCTATCTCATGATTCTCTTATTATTCTCTTAACCAATCAAAACAAAGACCGTCTTCCATATCTATCACAATCCGAGGATTCCTATTTGCCGCAACGGGCGGAAAATAGGGATTCTACACCTCAAGCATCTCTGCTATTTGGTTGGGGCCAATATGACTGTGGCGCCCCGACCCGGAGTACTATACTGTGTGCTGTGTGTCACCGGTTAAGCGATACAACCGGAGGTTACGGGTTTACCAATCCCCGGCCAAAACCTTTGGCAGGTGTTGCTCGGAATGATCATCGCAACACAACACCCCGATTGATGCCTTAACACAGGCACCTACATAGCATAATAATAAGATCAAGACTTGTGGAACAACTGGCACATCACAGACTCTACGACACAAATCATATAGTTCAACTCTTATAAAGAGAAAGATAGCAAATGACAACCAGAGGCACAGACCCAACATTACAACAAGCGGAAGCAAATTAGGTTGTTCTAAACAACAAGATCCAGATATGGCCTAAGAGGCCTACAATAAAACATCACAGCGCCAGCTGATCCGGGATGTCCCAAGCTGCCACCTGGGAACCCCAGACTACTCGTCGACGTCCACAAAGAACCCACCTTCGAGGTCGGTGAAGTCCTCCTCTGAAACAAAACAAACGACGTTGAGTTCGACGAACTCGCAAGATTAAGAGCTAATATATGCTCGATGAGGCTTTCAATGTTATATGGCTGTTTTGCATAAAGCTGATTTTATTTATGAAAAACATAACTCAATGGCATCGACTAATCGATATTTTCAAAAAGAGGTAAGGAGTAACTCTTTCTTTCATCACCTTTCATCATCAACCATCATCAACCACTGTACCTGTTCATCAAAGGCACCTCCCCGAATCCCCTCGAGGAAGCTCACCTTGCAATCTTGAGTGGTACCTCTAGTACCCAGTTTTTAATCATTCCGTTAAAGTTATTCTATGATCTTATCGTCCTTCCCAAGTTGTCCGTAACCGTGGACACGGCTTTTCGAAAAGATTTAACCCTGCAGGGGTGCACTGTGTTTACCTTCGGTACCGCCCGGCTCATTGCCTACACGTAGCTCTCTTCCGGGGAAAGCCGGCTGAGTGGGAACGGTTACAACCTTTACCTCGCTTGAGACTAACCCAGGATCATCAGTGGCGGTAGGACAAGAGGTACCTTCTCGCACCTTGTCCCGCGGGCCACTTATTTTCCTGACACACCATCCTCATCTCAGTCTTGGCCACCATCCTCAACGCACGCGCAAATGGAAAGCCAAACTAGAGGACCCTCGGCTAGTCCGCCACAAGTTAGTCGGTCGACGAGGGCTCCATATACCCCACCGAAAGGAAGCGCGCTCATTCTTGGTTCAAGAGGTAAAGAACTCGCACCTAGGCGGCGAGAGTGAGACAAAACACCACCATACCGAAGTGGCCTCTCATCCCCACCTTTAAGCATCTTATTACCTGTTACCACAAATTCTCCACCATCATCTGTACAACTCATCACCTGTTTCCAACATGAAACGTTCCACCGGACTGCTAAGCATTTTAACTAAGCATGGCTAAGCATCAACACTGCATAGTTAATTATTTCAGGCCAACACACAACCTATGGATAATAGGAGGGGAAACAGGTAATTGGCATCGGAATCTTAATGCAACTATAGGATACTCTATCCATAAAATTGACATTTGGAACCGCATGCAATATTATAGTGGAGAAAATATTTGCGGAAACATAGGATAGACATGCTCAGAGGGGGGATTACGCTTGCCTGTTGAGCGAAGTAGTCAAACTGCTCGTCGGAGTAATGAGGCTCAACTCCGGACTCGTGATCTACCGGAGAGCAAACAACACCGGAAAGATAAACAACAATCAACACATGGCAATGGTGCAATGCATACAAAATGATGATATGACATTTTAATGCACCGACTTATATTAGCTATCCGACAAATTAAATGGGGGCGAGAAACAATACTTATGCGAGAGGAAAACACCCCATATTTATTTTAATGACTCTCCTAGTGCCCGGGGTGCATTATGGTTACGGTGAGCAAATATGAATGACAATATTTAAAAGGTTAGTTCACAACTGTCCGGACATTTTAGTGTATCGAACACCTTTTTTCGGAGGCACCGATAAATAGTTATTACTTTATAACTTATCGAATTAAAATGTTCCTTTAATTATTTTTAAATTCCTCCTCTAATTATCTGTCCCATTTATAGATTATGTTGATCACAAGGGAATCTAATTGTTTAGATTAGAAAAGATAAATTTGGAATTTTATTTGTACTGAAATATTTCGGATTATCCGAATTTAAATAATTCGGAAAATCCGATGGAAACATCTCGAATAATGGCTAAGGACTGAAATTCTCTTCGTACTGATGTTCTTCGGTAACATCCGTGTTCAAATCACTCGGAAAATCCGATCCTTGTGGGAGACAGAAATGCGGCTAAGGACTGAAACAAAATCGGCATGGCACTGATCGGAAAATACGATTGCTCCTCGACCGGAGAATTATCCGAGCGGAACACAGTGAGCACGCGGCGTGAGGCGAACTGCGTGGCGCCGGCGACAGAGTGGTTCAGGGGAGAACGGAGGAGAGAGAAGGTGCGTCAGCTCACCCTGAACACGTTGGTGACTACGGCAAGGTCGGGGACGGCTCGCGGCGACGAAAACGGCCGGCGGAGCGGCGCGGTGGTCGGCGAAGGAAGCGGACGGCGGCGGTGATTCACGGCGTCTCCTTCGATTCCTTTGGCTGGGCAGTAGCAGAGGCGTCGCGGCGGAGCTCGTGTGGTCCTGGCTGAGCTTGGGGTGGGCCTCAATCGACCGGCACCGTGGCGGCGGAGCTGGGCGTCAAGGCGGCCTCGGTGGGGGAGGAGTTGGGGAGGGAGATGGAGCAGGTGAGCGAGTGGGGACGGGGTAGGAGGAAGCAGTGCAGCTCGTGGCTTGTTCTCCTCGTCGAGGTAGGCAGGGCAGAGGGGGGGGCCCGGGCGCGGTGTGCTGCGCGGCATGGCGGCATGGTGTCGCGGGAAGCCGGAGGTGAGAGACGATGCAATTTCCAGAAAACACGCTGGAAGTTTTGATTCCATCACGAAACAGGTCCTCCTCTCTTCTATTTTTAAAAACCAGCTGAGTTTGGGATTTAAGTAAGGCACCAAAACATTTTCAAAAATTATGAATAATTTGGGGGCCCTTTTTATACCATGAGGAAGCTCCACAAAAATTGGCGCCTCCAAATAGAATGTTTTGGAAACATTTGTTTCAAGAGGTTGGATATGGCATTTTTCTAAATTCCAAAATGTTGCTTCTTTAACAATTTTGAGCAAGTCTAAATTGTATTTTGGAACTCTTGGAACTTCCTTGACAAATAGGAGATGTCAAGTAATTTTAGTTTGCAAGTTTGAGTGCCTCGTTGGTTTTGAAATTGTTTGAATCGATTAGCATTTTGTTTGAAGTGGTGCCAAACCACAACAATTCCCTAGCAACACCCACAATTCCCTAGCACAAATTCCCTAGTGTCAACAACATGATGCATGATGCCATGATGCAATGAACACAAAAGTGGAAAATTTACACGGTTTTTAGGTCTCAAACTTCGGGCTGTTACAATCTACCCCCTTACAGGAATCTCGTCCCGAGATTCTAAGTTGCGGAAAGAAGTCGGGATACTCCTCACGAAGACTAGACTCTCTTCCCAAGTTGCTTCTTCCTCGGAATGGTGAGACCACTGAACTTTGAGGAACTTGGTAGTCTTGTTACGGGTCTTTCTTTCGGCTTCATCCAGGACACGGATAGGATGCTCGCGATAAGTGAGTCTTCTGGAGATCTAGCTCTCATGATTGACCCCATGGATAGGATCTTGAACACCGGCGAAGTTGGGAGACATGAAACACATCATGTACATTTGGGAATTTGACCGGTAACTCCAATTGATAAGAAAGATCTCCTCGCTTGGCCAGAACGGTGAAAGGGCCAACATAGCGAGGGCCAATTTCCCTTTGATTCCGAAGCGGCGAACGCCACGAAGGGGAGAGACACGGAGATAAGCTTTATCACCAATTTCATAGTGAATTCCTGATGGTGCTTATCATAGTAGCTCTTCTGCCTAGACTGAGCAATCTTCAGATTCTCTCTTATGATTCGAACCTTCTCCTCAGCTTCATTGATCACATCCGGACCAAAGAGTGCTCTCTCTCCGGTCTCGGACCAATTTAGAGGAGTGCGGCATTTTCTTCCATAAGAGCCTCGAAGGGAGCCATGCCCAGACTAGCTTGATAGCTATTGTTGTAGGAGAACTCCGCGAAAGGGAGTACTTTTCCCAACCCTTGCCAAAAGAGATACACATGCCCTAAGCATGTCTTCCAACACTTGGTTCACTCTTTCGGTCTGACCATCAGTTTGAGGATGGTAGGCGGTACTGAAGTTGAGACGGGACCCCATAGCAGTTTGGAAACTCTGCCAACTTGGATACAAAGATACTTCCACGGTCCGATATGATCCTCAGAGGGACCCCATGCAATGGAACAATACGAGCCAAATATAAGTCAGCAAGTTGACTTGCCCGTATATCATCACGGACTGGTAGGAAGTGAGCAACCTTGGAAAGACGATCAATGATTACCCAGATTGCATTGTTGCCCTTTTGAGATCGGGAAACCCGGTGATGAAGTCCATACCAATTTCATCCCATTTCCACTCGGGACTGCAATAGGGCGAGAGTGCCGGCAGGTCTTTGATGTTCAGCCTTTACCCGTCGACATGTGTCGCATTCAGCAACATACTTGGCAATTTCTCGTTTCATACGAGTCCACCAGAATTGTGGTCGAAGGTCTTGGTACATTTTGGTACTACCGGGATGAATAGAGAGAGGTGATTCATGAGCTTCTTGGAGATGAGCTCCCTCAAATTCGGTTCTTTGGCACTACCAAGCGGTCACCAAAATAAACAACCCGGATTCATCTTCCGAGAAACATTTGGCCTTGCCACTAGCAATGTTTTCTTGATTTCAGATACCCTCATCCAGCTTCTGAGCATCCTTAATCTGGTCTACAAGAGTAGCTTTGATCTCCAGATTTGCAAGGTAGCCGGAGGGAACAATTTCCAGGTTCAAACGGCGAAACTCTTCATGAAGGCAGGTTGGGCCTTCTCAATCATCAGATTGTTGCAATAGGACTTCCGACTTAGCGCGTCAGCCACGACGTTTGCTTTGCCGGGTTGATAGTTCAGACTCACATCATAGTCCTTGATTAACTCCAACCAACGCCTTTGCCTGAGATTTAAATCCGGCTGGGTGAAGAGGTACTTCAGACTCTTGTGATCCGAGAAGATCTCGCAACGGTTACCAAACAGGTATGGTCTCCATTGCTTCAAAGCATAGACCACGCGGCAAGTTCTAGATCATGAGTTGGGTAGTTGAGCTCATGCGGCTTAAGTTGGCGAGAAGCATATGCCACCACATGGCCATCTTGCATTAGCACACAGCCCAAGCCTTGTAGAGAGGCGTCACAGAAGACGACGAAATCCTTGCTGTGTCCGGCAGGACAAGCACAGGAGCGGACGTGAGTTTGGCTTTCAGTGTTTTGAAGCTCTCTTCAGCTTCGGCCGTCCATAAACTTTTTATCCTTCTTGAGAAGGTCAGTCAGGCCTTGGCTATCTTGGAGAAACCTTCGATGAATCGGCGGTAGTAACCCGCCAATCCGAGAAAGCTACGATGTCCTTGACTGACATTGGAGTTTTCCAATCCAGAATGGACTGAATCTTGTCAGGAATGACAGCCACACCATTGCGGATATCACATGACCAAGGAAGAGAGTTATCCAACCAAAACTCACACTTGGAGAACTTGGCATAGACGGTGTTCTCGAAGTCGTGTCAGAACCAAACGGATGTTTCATGCTCTTCTCGGTTTTGGAATAGATGAGGATGTCATCAATGTAAATGACGACAAACTTGTCAAGATAATCCATGAAGATGGAGTTCATGAGCCTCATGAAAGTAGCGGGGCATTTGTGAGACCAAAGGACATGACGGTATACTCATATGAGCCATACGAGTAACAAATGCCGTCTTTGGAATATCCTCCTTTCTGATTTTATCTGATGGTCCTGACCTCAGATCCATCTTGGAGAATACCGTTGCACCAGCTAACTGATCCAACAGATCATTGATGCGAGGAATAGGATACTTGTTCTTGATTGTCACCGCATTCAACGGTCGATAGTCAGAGACTAGACGAGGCACGGTAGAATCCCTCTTCTTGACAAAGAGTACCGGACAACCCCAAGGTGAACTGCTAGGCTGGATGAATCCTTGCTAACAGCTGATCAATTTGCTCTTTCAACAGAGCCAACTCTTCCACCGGCATACGGTAGGGCTTCTTGGAAATTGGAGCAGTACCGGGAAGTAGATCTATGACAAACTCCACACTTCGGTCAGGAGGCATGCCAGGCAATTCTTCCGGGAACACATCCGGGAAGTCACACACCACGTGTATGTCCTGGATTTCAGGGGATTCGCCTTCCATAAAGCAAAGAGGATCTCAGGTGAGTTGGGTACTGAGGATGGAGGTCTTGACAGTGCAGACCAATACTTCACACTGTCACCGGAAGATTGGTCACGGTGACGGTCTTGGCAGCACAGTCGAGATTAGCCGGTATTTGGCTAGCCAGTTCATGCCCAGTATGACATCAATGCCATTTGACTCAGAGCTACCAAGCAAAGGAAAAGAGAGTAACCGATAGTAATCTGGACCTCAGGAGTAACCCATCGGTTTGCCATTTGGAGCCAGGAGTGGAATCTCCAAGGGACGCTCATTTTCTCGAACGGTATTTTGTGGTCTTTTGCAAAGCTATGGATATGAATGAATGCGATGCTCCAGAATCAAACAAAACTGTAGCTGATTGTTGATTCGTAACTCACCCATAAGAACGCCGGGGTCTCTTCAGCTTCTTCACAGAGACGTGGTTCAGGCGACCACGCACAATAGGTCCAGCCTTGCCATGGAGTGGCAGGGGCTCGTGCAGGAGTTATCGCGAGAGGTGCCTTCTGGGGGCACTCCCTGGAGTAGTGGCCAGCCTGGCCACAGGTGTAGCAAGTGACTCCAGGTGGAGCAGGTAGCATAGGACGGTACCCACTCCCGCCTACCCCAAGTGTCGAAGTAGTGGGGCGCGGAGGAGGTGGCCTGTATCCGCGGCTCTCGGCATGAATGGAGCACGAGGTACGGCGCTGTAGGGACAAACACCCTGCGCTTCTTGCTCTCAGAACCCGAGGAACTCTGGTGGTCCCCATGTGCGGGCCTCTTGGAAGCTTCAAGTTCCTTTCTTCCTTGCTCAAGAGTGAAAGCCTGGTTGAACAGCTCCTGATAGGTCTGGAACCTGAAGGGCAGCAACTCATAGCGAGCTGCGGAGTCAGACCCTTGCGGAACAGCTCTTGCTTGTCAGCATCATTGGTCACGTCCCTTGGGGCGTAACGAGAGAGATGGTTGAACTCACGACCATAAGTGCGGAGGTCCATCCGTCCCTGTTGCAAATCCAGGAACTCCCTCCTCTTCAAGTCCATGATCGGCTGGGGAATGTACTCCGCACGGAAGGCAGTGCGGAAATCAGCCCAGTGAAGACATGGTTGGCTGGAAACAAAGCCACATGGCTTTCCCACCAACAGCCAGCAGCACCAACCAAGAGGTAGGTGGCAAAGTTGACTTGCTCAGCCATGGGACATGCAGCGCGGAGAACTTGCGCTAAGCACGAAGCCAATCATCAGCTTCCAGTGGCTCCTTAGCATCAGCAAAGTGGGTGGCTGGAGCGCAGGAACTCAGTGAGAGTGTTGCACTCGTTCCTCCGTGCATTCTGCTGCACCAACTCAGCAAGCGCTCATTGCGCCCACGGTTCTCCTCAATGGCCATCAAGACCTCAGCCATCGAGGGTGGTGGCGGCAGATCATCCTCATCATCATTGTGGTTACCGCGACCACCACGGCCTCCACGGCCTCCTCGAGCCATTCTGGAGATTTGACAATGACACAGTTAGTATCTTTCTCCGAATGGTCGAACAATAGCATTAGCGTCTACAAGTACACAGACTAGGGACGATAATACATTGCGAGAAGGAAACAACAAGATAGAACTTGGGTCAAAGATCAGCATCATGTGCTACTAGTGAGAGTTAAGAAATCACAACTTAACACACTCTAGTTGCACAATCCGGGACCTTATGTTCAAGTCCTTGGGTTAAAACCCAAAGAAAGGATCAAATGATTGACTCGGTAGAAACATCTGAGTTGATTTGGGATTGCAACGCAGCGGGAGCAACGTGACACATAACACTAAAGGTCGAACCCACCCCGTTTCTAATCATTTTGAAGTAACAGACGAGGAGTAAAACCTTTAACTCAAATCGAGGTAAGATTGCTCCGAGATTAGGGTAACCAGATAAGGAGTAAAAAGAATCCTAAGATGGTTTTCACAACTCATTTTTAGGTTAAAAATATTTTCACAAACACTAGACTCAACATCGACCAGTAGAAGGGTTTCCTACAGGCAGTACTGCTCTGATACCAACTTGTGGCGCCCCGACCCTGTTATACAGTGATGCTGTGTGTCACCGGTTAAGCGATACAACCGGAGGTTACGGGTTTACCAATCCCCGGCCAAAACCTTTGGCAGGCGTTGCTCGGAATGGATCATCGGCAACGCAACACCCCGATTGATGCCTTAACACAGGCACAATCAATGCATAATAGAGAGATCAAGACTTGTGGAACAACTGGCACATCACAGACTCTACGACACAAATCATTATAGTTCAACTCTTATAATAGAGAAAGATAGCAAATGACAACCAGAGGTCACAGACCCAACATTACAACAAGCGGAAGCAAATTAGGTTGTTCTAAACAACAAGATCCAAATTATGGCCTAAGAGGCCTACAGATAAACATCACAGCGCCAGCTGTTCCGGGATGTCCCAAGCTGCCACCTGGGAACCCCAGACTACTCGTCGACGTCCACAAAGAACCCACCTTCGAGGTCGGTGAAGTCCTCCTCTGAAACAAAACAAACGACGTTGAGTTCGACGAACTCGCAAGATATATAGAGCTTTGCTCGATGAGGCTTTCAAAGTTTATGGCTGTTTTGCATAAAGCTGATTTTATTTATGAAAACATAACTCAATGGCATCGAATCAGATATTTTCAAAAGGGTAAGAAGTAACTCTTTCTTTGATCACCTTTCATCATCAACCATCATCAACCACTGTACCTGTTCATCAAAGGCACCTCCCCGAATCACCCTCGAGGAAGCTCACCTTGCAATCTTGAGTGGTACCTCTAGTACCCAGTTTTTAATCATTCCGTTAAAGTTATTCTATGATCTTATCGTCCTTTCCCAAGTTGTCCGTAACCGTGGACACGGCTTTTCGAAAAGATTTAACCCTGCAGGGGTGCACTGTGTTTACCTTCGGTACCGCCCGGCTCATTGCCTACACGTAGCTCTCTTCCGGGGAAAGCCGGCTGAGTGGGAACGGTTACAACCTTTACCTGCTTGAGACTAACCCAGGATCATCAGTGGCGGTAGGACAAGGGTACCTTCTCGCACCCTGTCCCGCGGCCACTTATTTTCCTGACACACCATCCTCATCTCAGTCTTGGCCACCATCCTCAACGCACGCGCAAATGGAAAGCCAAACTAGAGGACCCTCGGCTAGTCCGCCACAAGTTAGTCGGTCGACGAGGGCTCCATATACCCCACCGAAAGGAAGCGCGCTCATTCTTGGTTCAAGAGGTAAAGAACTCGCACCTAGGCGGCGAGAGTGAGACAAAACACCACCATACCAAAGTGGCCTCTCATCCCCACCTTTAAGCATTTATTACCTGTCACCACAATTCTCCACCATCATCTGTACACTCATCACCTGTTTCCAACCATGAAACATCCATCGGACTGCTAAGCATTTAACTAAGCATGGCTAAGCATCAACACTGCATAGTTAAGTATTTCAGGCCACAGCACAAATCCTATGGATAATAGGAGGGGAAACAGGTAATTGGCATCGGAATCTTAATGCAACTATAGGATACTCTAATCCAAAAAATTGACATTTGGAACCGCATGCAATATTATAGTGGAGAAAATTTGCGGAAAATAGGATAAGACATGCTCAGGGGGGGATTACGCTTGCCTGGTTGAGCGGAGTAGTCAAACTGCTCGTCGGAGTAATGAGGCTCAACTCCGGACTCGTGATCTACCGGAGAGCAAACAACACCGGAAAGCAGAAACAACAATCAACACATGGCAATGTGCAATGCATACAAAAATGATGATATGACATTTTAATGCACCGACTTATTATAGCTATCCGACAATTAAATGGGGGCGAGAAAACATATACTTCATGCGAGAGGAAAACACCCCATATTTATTTT